>JAZFAU010000031.1:0-208101 GCA_037178615.1 Dione vanillae
TTTTTGACAACTGTACTATATCGAGTCTTTAAGCGTGCTATAAATCTGTATGTATTGTAGATTAAATATGTTTCCATAAATAATAAATGGATAAGGGTTAAACTTCTAACTCCTTTTTTCGAAATCTAAAGCTTTTGATTAGCAAATAAATGAATTAAAAAATAGTTTGGCTAAGAAGTTTCCCTTTTGTCACTTGTACTTATACACACGTAATTTTTATTTGATCTATTAATCTGTGGTAAATTACATACAAGCGAAGATGCTGTTGAACTATGGTTTTGTAATGCAAAATGATACTGATATTTTTTCTAATTAAATGATAACAAATTATTATTATTATTATTTTTCGCTTATGTTAACTTAGGTGAGATATTTATAATCTTTTTTTATCCTCCATTTAGACGGAAAATAAAATAATAAGTTGAAGTAGATCTATAGATGAATATATATACTAGTGTGTAAGTAGCCTTATTTTGTAACTTGCTTTTAGCGATCATTTGCACTGTATATTATAATTTTATTTGGGAACAATATAAATTATTGACGGAATTATAAACTATCGTAATTTAATCGTTGTCTAACACAAACTTCATATTGAATTAAGATAAAATAGTAAAATATTAATATTAAATTAAAAAAATATTGCACTTGTTAATTACGTGAAATGTGTGTAAATAAAAAAAATATTTAATTTTTTTATTTACACACATTTCAATTACAATTATAAAACACAGTTTAATTATTCGGAGAGAATGCATCTCAATATGCTAAAAAATATGTAAAATATATCGTTATTTTAATCCATAATGTAAGCTAAATATATTTTTTATACACTATAAGTGTATCTGAAACCTAGTGTCTAAAAACTAGTCTTTTACCATTTCATTATATATTTAGTAACATGTTTTATGATATATTTTTTTATGAAAAATATTGAAAAACTCCGTATGATCTATCCTCCATTGAGGAGAGACCTCGTTTTATATTCAACACAACTTGCAAAGGCACACTTGACACGGAATCGTGTTTTTATGTTATAATTTTTTACCTGTAATATAAATAACTGTTCTTCAAAATATACAATGACAATAATTACGTAACACTTGTATTAAAAATAACAAAATAATATGTACATATATATTATACTAACTCGAATTGTATATATTTCACTTTTATCGTTTTGTATTGACCAATGATTCTGCATTTAATAAGCTTTAAGAAAAAGCACTGTAAATTTTGTGGGTTATTAATAAAAAAAAATATAGAAAATATCTTGTAGTTTAACTTAGATACAAGTTAAGTATTAAAATGTAACGTGTGCAACGTTATATGATGAATTTTACGTATATAATTTTGAAAGTTCAGTCCATATATACTATGAAACTTAATGAAATAAAAGCACACTATATATGTATAATAAAAATAGATATTTTTTTCATTCGTAAAAACATTAAGAATTATATTCAATGAATATAATCCATTCATTGATAGAATGAATTAAATATTTCTATGTTTTTTTTTGTGGTCATTTATTTATTAAGAGTGCTTTTAAAATGGTTTTGTTATATAATGTGACATTCAGCATGACGTGTTATACTATACGTATATTTTTAAAAAATGTTATCACTTAAGTATAATTAAGATAATTATAAAAAACGTATAAAAATGTATCCATGCGCTTTATAAAGCAATCCAACTGAGTGCTTTTTACGCTTGCACAGCTTACTTTTATTGTTCGCGTCTCTGTGGTGAGATTAAGATAAAAGAGAGAGAGAGATAGGAGAGATAATTAGACAAAAATAATGTTAATGATTATTTTTTTAATTTAATTTTTTTTAAATATACCTTTCTTTTTAATTATATGACAAAAAAACCAAAAATAGTTTTTATATATACGACATAAATCGAACCTAAGACTTCAAGCATTGTTATAGTTTCATGTGAACAACTATGCATATTAAAATTATTTAGCTTGTAAGTAATGCACGTACCAAACACTGTACTATAGCTGAATGAAAGCGAACAACGTTTGACCAAATTGATGATGTCAATTGATAGTGACGCTACAATTGGACAATTCGGGTCGACATCGCCAGCAGCCGTTAAATATATCGGTATGTAATAGATTATAAATAAAAATTGTACTTAACCTTTGTAGTCCAAAAATTTCTGTTTATATTTTAATTTAGATTTTGTTCAAATATGCTTTCTACTTAATAAAAGCAAAAAAAATCGCGTAATATTTCCATATTATATAATAGAGAGGACAGAGTGACAAACTGTCATAATTATATATTAATTGTGGAAACGTTTTAGTTACGCACACTTAGAGACTTTTTAAGATCTCGATCAGTCGAGTTGGTGAAAAATATAGCTCATCATCGAACTTGAACAGTTCAATTGATGTTTGATTAAACAAATTTTACACGTTGACCAATTTTTGTCAGTTTCAAATATTGTCTCTTAACAAAAAAAGTCAAGATTTCTAACTATGTCACCGTCAAAAAATTGTGAAGCTAAGGAAACGCTAAGTTAAGCTAGTGCGCGAGCGCTAGTCATTAGGTAAATCAGCTGCTCATATAATATTCAGGATGGCGAAATTTAGCTCCGTCTGTGTATTTAGATGTATCGTCTCTGTATTTTACGAAGAAAAGAAAAAACACCAATATTTATTCAGAAATCGTTATATTTATGAATCATTGCATTTTTTACGGATGGCCTCTTTTCCCTCTTTTGATGTTAGATTTGCAGATTACTCGTACGTAACGTTTTAAACATGACATGTAAAAGCGTGGGATTCATCAACGTGCATAGCCGATATTGACTTGTGTGCATCAGGCATTACTTTGTTCCTTTAGTATATAGTCCATTGAAGTGTTACATTTTAAGGGCCGAGTATTGCATTTATTAGAAGATGCAATTTTATTTTTGGTATATGTAGGGGGGGTCAATAGAAGCTTAACCTCAAGTTTGTGGGGTCGCCGTCCTTGTCCCCCGGCTGCCATCTTGGAAAAAGGGGGGAGACACTTTTTTCCCGATATCTCGGAAACTATGAGTCGTACAAAAAATTTGTAAGAGAATAATTTGTAGCAAATTATTTTGTCTACAAATCTGTTTATATAATTTTTTGCCCTAAATTTATAATTATAAGGAAAAAAGAGAAAAATAAAATTGCGAAATTTAAAATTATAATCCTATCGTCCTAAATGCAAAGTAAATATAACATTTTAATGGACTAATAATATTATTATTGGACAGTCAATTATCAATATACAAACATATATACATATATATGTACATAATAAAATATATTGTATGACGTATTGTATAATACGATTCTTTTTATTTGGGAACACTTTTTATCTCGTTGTCGGTCTATTGTGAATTAAAATTAATTCATTAATGTTAATTTAAATTGTTAAATTAATTTAAATGTTTTCCGCATAGACTTATTGTACTTTTATATTTATAACATGTGATTATTGACCTCGGTGCGTCACCTAGACGAGGAAATACCAGCTTAGCATCTATATATTATATATAGC
The DNA here is from genome assembly GCA_037178615.1 of Dione vanillae. Taxonomy (NCBI): domain Eukaryota; kingdom Metazoa; phylum Arthropoda; class Insecta; order Lepidoptera; family Nymphalidae; genus Dione; species Dione vanillae. The sequence goes on from JAZFAU010000031.1 coordinate 3,546, forward strand.
ATAAACAGCTGATCGATTTGCATTTGATTTGCTCGTGAGTTGTTAGTAAATATCGCCTTTTGGTAGGTTTTTCTATGAAGACGACTATAGGAAATTTGTCAAAAAAATACACTTAGTGGCGGATTTAAACGCCGCGCTTTGTTTTGTTAGCAAAACGCAGAAATGGAAATAATTCGTTCCCTCCATATTTAATATTTAATTTCTATATTAGTAATACTTTAAATATTATAATACCCCCTAAGAATGTGAAGAACGAATAAAAAATATGCTATGAATTTTGTTCGGCAAATGTTTTAAATAGATTTTCATTTGACATTGTTTATTTTAATAATTTAGGGCTTAAAAATAATTTGGTTTTTGATTGAATGCTAACACGTCTCAGTAACTACCGGTTCAATGTATAAAATTCTGTCCGTGTTTTTAGAGGTCTACTATTTTTTAATTTAGTCTTTTATTATTGGACTACTCACTAAGGTAAGAAAGAAATATTTTTCGAGCACTTTGATATAACAGCAATAGAGAGGAGCTTGTATTAAATAATGAACATATTTAAAGATTTACTTAAAGTACATATATAAGTCATTAAATGGAAGCATTTTTTGTTTCCGTTGCGTCATGTAGAGTACACAAAATAATTATTGTTAACTGTTCATTTGCTCTTAACTTAATTCTATTGTTTTATATCAAGGTGATATCGCGGAAGATCGTTTATATAAATTTTCCTTAATTTTTTATTATTAAAGTTGTTGTTAACAGTGATTTATATTTTGCTGTTACTTATTGTTGTAATTAAAAATTGAATTGTATTGTGTTTATTAGGTATTTCTTTTGTATTAACACTTTCTAGGTTTTATTCATATTTAGATCGATCGTTTGACTAATATTTTTTACATCTTTTTTGGTGTATCTTTGAGTTTCATTCAACTGAATATAGGATTCGTCTTATTATTTCTGAATAGTGCTATATTTTAGGTCTTCTTCTTTGCAAATGTTTTACTATAAATTCATTTCAGTCTAAGTTCTATTAACTTGTAATACTTTTCAGTACATTTTTAAAAATTTAATGTCGATGGATAAAAACGATTGGTCTTTGATTGCATTACCGTTACTCGATCACTCAGTATCTTAGCACAAACTTGTTTTATAAGTAAAAAAAAACGGAAATTGTTCTAAATTTTTAATAATATTTCTATAGATCGTTGGTATGTTTAGTAATGATATATTTTTTGAGAATCTGCGTTGAGTGGTATAAAGCGTCGTATTCTCAACGCATCATATTGTCATGAAAAAAATTCATTCCCCGAGAGTGAATTAAACCCTCAATCGTGATGCTACGTGACGATGAAATAAGATTGGTGTAGCCTCTTGCTTTCGTTCAGTTAAAGGAAAGTAACTGAAGTTAACTCAGCTCTTCTCTACCTACCTAATAGGTTTGATATTATTATTATATTATTATAATTGTTAAAATAACTTTAATTATTCTTTGTACATAACTTGCTAAAATTAAATGTTTTTTAAAAGGTAAATTTATTCTTTTTTTAATGATAATTGTGTAAAAACTTCTTTCTATGACTCAAAATACACGCCGTTGTTCTATTAGTACTTAATTTAAATATTTACTTGTGTCTCTCCGTTATCAAGTGTAGTAGTCATCGCGCTGACTTATTTTTTTCCGTAAACCGCTACGTTTGACACATCAATGCTATAAGTTGTCGTCTTTGTGTAACGGTAGTACACATTTAAGCTTTATTATATTAGATTTTCTTTTTCTTGTTTTCCTAAAGTTAGTTAAGATAATGTTATTTCTATGCCCCTATGATGTTACTAATACTTTTGTCTTATTATTTCATATATGCATTTAAGTATTCTTGCAAATTTTAGTTATTGGCTTTTTGAGATTATTATGTCGAAAAAAACTCAATTACAACTGTTGGGACTGGATTGGAAAAGCTCATTATAACGAGAGCTCGAGTTTGTTTCTACAGAAAAATAACCTATTTGTTTACAAAATACTTGAAATTATAAGCACTCATATTTAGTTCAATATGGGTGTAAACCATATCTCCCTAACTATATATATGTAGGTACATACTAGAGGTACATTTTGTTAAGTGGCGGTTTCCTACATCGCACTTTTTGTTGTGTGCGTGAGGTCATATGGGCTTGTTAGTATTGTAATTAAGATTTAATCTTCCTTAAAAGTATGTGCTCAAAGCTTGACATCATGCTATTTATGTTCCACGTCTTTTTATCGACTTGTCCGTCTATATTAAAGTGTATGTCTTGCAATTATATATATATATATATATATATATATATATATATATTATATTATATATATATATATATATATATATACATATATATATATATATATATATATATATATATATATATATATATATATATATATATATATATATATATATATATATATTATATAATATATATATATATATATGAAATAAAAAGTAAAAAAAAAAAGGTCTTGGTCTATTAAAGAGGTTTCTTAGTTCTCGTTCGAGATCTATTGAATTAAAGCCTGATTTTTTTTTATTATATTCTCCTTTTTCAACACAATTTTAATTGTCGTGGATTTTTATATTTTCATATACAATTTTCTACATACTTAAACTTAGAATAAAGTAAATATTTTCTTCAAAAATGTAGGTTCACATTTTCACAGTAAAAATACTCTACTTCACATTATATATTATAATGAATATATAATAGCCTCTATAGAAAACATATAAAAGGGCAAATTTGTGAAGCTCTCTGCGCTGCGCACTGGTGAGAGTAAACGATCAAACAATCGATCATTGAGTAAGCGTTTGCACAATGCAGTCTAGCTTCGTTGCGTGAGCTCGAAGTGGTAACATAATACTATGAAACAAATTACTTGATGTCATGACGACGATGTTGACGACGACTTGTCTGACTGAATACGATGGTCACAGGTTTAAATTTGAGTCAGAAGCGTTTTGAAGTGTTATTAATAATTTTATAAGCGGAAAAAGCACAAATTTAGATTCTTTTACCCGTGCAATATTTTAACACTAGTTTTTACACGTGGCTGGGTAAATATAACTTAAATTAAATTAACTTAATAACTAATCAAAATAAAAATTAACTAATCTTATATGGCATATTCTAGGCGCTTTCGGTACCATCGCAGTGAATTATATCGAGATGAATAATTTGATGTAGTGTACCACGTCTCCTCGATAAATGGATCATGTAAAAGTAATTTTTCAATTCATAGTTCCTTAGATAAGCACACTCAACCAAACATTCTAGTAAGTTTAATAATTTATTAATCATCAACTTGATTATATATTATTTTTCATATAGGTATAATATATGTTTAAAATAATATATATGTTCTATTAATTAATAATACAGTACAGGAATGAATTATAATTTAAGTTTATAGAACAAATCTGTATATAATTAAATTATAATTAACTTACGTTTTCATTATCGTTAATACCACACTTTTTCATTAATTGGGACAGATTGTATGCCCAAAACGTACTAATTTGGTAATATATACCTAATTAAGAAAATATATTGTTTTCTATCCTAAAAATAAACATAATAAACGTTTAAAATTCCAACACAAAACAATTGCATCAAGTTAGGCACGTGCCAACAGCGTCACAATGAATTCCCTTTGCAATAAATTGAATAATCGTTACTCTTCTTATCGGCATAGTTTACCGCAGGTGTGTGATTTGGCCCACATGCTAACTCGGCAGCTATAAAAATATTTACTCGACCCGACACATTTACACTGACAGTGTACGATTAAAGTACGTTGAACTTGTATAATGTTAACGATATCTTCAGTAAATTGTATTAATCTGATACAGTTAAATGTCTTAGGCAAGGATATATCCGGGTTAAGTACCAATTTCATCATTGAAGGAGAAAATACAACTTAAATAAGATAACATTGCGCGGTGTTGAGTTCCGCAGCTTAACACACAATACTTTGAAAGGAGAAAAGTGGGGTACGGAGTGTCTTAATACTCATTATATGGTTCTAGTGGTTTCCCCTGTCTACCCAGCTACTAGCGGGATAAAGCATGAAGAATAAAAAAACAAATGAGATGACAAACTTATTTACAGTCGTACGCACAAATAAGTTAGTAATTATATTTCCTTGATTTCCGGATCATTTTCCCTTTCTTTTTACTATAAGCTTTAAATACTCTATATGTTTTGATAACGCGGTGAAAATAAAGTTAAAGTGCTCGTATCCATTGAGTAATCAATGGAGTAAATGTAAATTTACTTAAAATCTTGATTTTTGGTATAAATAACATAATTTTGTCTTAAACTTAATAAGCGTAGCACGGCACGATATTTTTGCTCAAAGAAATATATAAGGATTATTGTTATTTATTGTTTTATTTCTTACTTTTTTGCAGCTCAATACGAGGGCAAATGAAGTGTTTTAGAACTGCAACTTAAAGCATTTATTTAAAAGAAATAAGTTAAATTTTTGAAAATAGAACTCTTTACCAATAAGATTGATTAACATTTCATCATTGTCATTTGTTTTGACGATTTTGGCGGCAAATTGGAAAATGTCTGTGGACTCAGAAGAAAGAAAGAAAGAAAAGAAATATTCTATTGTACACCAAGAAATACCAAAAAAAAAAAACTCATAATAATAAAATAACTTGTACAATTGGCGGCCTTATCGCTAAACAGCGATCTCTGCCAGGCAACCATGTTGTGGAGGATAGCATGATTAGTGACACAAGGGTTTTGGGTGTACATAACACAAAACAAAAGAATAAATAAATTAAATATTAAAGAAAATAATAAAACCTTATTGACTACATAAATACAAATAATAAATAAATAATTGAGTATGCCTACTTACTATATATATATTGAGATATACATACATAAATTTTATATAATAATAAAATATATAAATACAAAAAAAATATATTTTTGATATACAACTACATATTATCACTAATATAAATACGAATAAGGAAAAGAACAAGCCAAGATATTGAGGAAACAATTTGAGGATATAAGCAAATAATGGGAATGGTTAGACCAAAATGGTTGTTTAGGGCGGAAAGAAATGCGCTTTCACTAACCGTTTAAATATTGCTAGTGATTGCGCTCGTCTAATTTTAATAGGTAAGGAATTCCAAAGTCAGAAACGTCAGACTGAATTTAAGCCGAGAAAATTTTCCGTTGCAATGATTTTTTATGACTTTCGATGTCATATAAGTCAACAAGAAAGTTATTGATAGACTTCGATTGGCTTTTCACGATGAAGCCCATCTCGAGCCACAGTTTCAACTGGTTAATGAATTCAAACGTGGTCGAAACTAATCTCACCGATGATTTGCGTGAAGGACGGCCTTCTACAGCGACGACTGAAGATAATATCAGTGTTGTGCGGCGTATGATAGGGACTGACAAAAGAGTGATCTATCAGCAGATTCGGACAAGTCTAGGCATAGGTATGAGTCAAGTGCACAAAATCCTCCATGAACATTTAGCGGTCAGGAAGCTTTGTGCCCGTTGGATACCGCATAATTTGACCGAGGCTCAAAAGCTCCGCCGTGTTGATTGGTGCCGAGAAATGATCCAAAAATTTAAACGGAGGTGACTCAAATGCTGTGTTCGACATACTAACGGGTGACGAAAGTTGGATTTACTGTTATGATTCGAAAACCAAAAGACAGTCTGCTCAGTGGGTGCTTCCTTCTGAAGAGTTGCCAACTAAAGTGAAGAGAGGGTCGAAGTGTTGGAAAAGATGGTGGCCTCGTTCTTCGGAAAGGACAGGTCATTACGCCGACAGTTGTCTTAGAGGATCAGAAAACGGTTAATACAGAGTGGTACACTAACAACTGTTTGCCACTTGTCTTGGAAAAATTTCGAGATAAACGACCTCGCAGCAGGATCCTCCTTCATCACGACAATGCCTCGTCGCACACCGCCAGGCAAACGATCGACTATTTGGCGACCTTAGACGTGGAATTACTGGGTCACCCGCCGTATAGCCCCGACCTCGCACCTGTGATTTTTATTATTCCCGAAAATAAAAGAAAAACTTCGAGGAAACATTATATAGACGGCGAAAGAAGCAGTGGCTGCGTTTCAAAATGCCGTTGAAAAGACCCCTAAGGCCGAGTGGGCAAGGTGCTTTTCTCAATGGTTCCATCGAATGCAGCGATGTATGATGTAAATGGACCGCTATTTTGAAAAGTTTATAATAAAACTAATAACTTGCTAGAATGCTTAGTTTTTGATTTTCTAAAAACTTTCAGTTTGACCCTCGTAAATTCTACTTCATAGAGATCTTCTTATTTATTTAAAACTTTACCTCCATAAATTATAAATACTTTAAGATACGTAAAACGTGAAATCGACGCATAAAAACATATTTTAAACACGACATTAAGGAGACTTAAAATATGGGTCATATAGAAGTTGATGTAACCATTATAAATACATTTGTGGCTTTGAGGCTTTTACATTTTATATATTTACCCGTTTTAAGTGCTAATATTTTCGAAACGTAGAAAATGTCATATCTAGAATAGTGTTAAACAATTTATTTATACATGTGAATTGGCGAATCATGACTGTGTTGCCATCAATTTGTGAACTTTCTCCCATTTTTGGTAATGTTATTGTAAATACTTTACAGTGAAAATGATTATTAGCGCTTACATTATTGACACAATAGTAAGAGTTTGGAGTATATTTAATGTTTGTTTTTGATTATAGAACATAGATACATGTATAATATCCTAAAGCTTTTCTTTTGAATGCTTATGTCAAGCATTTTCACCAGCTTTAAGCTATACCGTGGCATAGAGAACTAATAGTGTGAACTCTCCGCTCTATTTTCAGCTAGAACTTTAGACATCCCGTGTTGATCCCGTACCAGAAGTGAGTAAGGGAAATAATTAATTCTATCGTTTAATCTACGGGAAAGCTCCTTCAAATTTTTAAATCAATGAGAAGTAGTTGAGGCGTTATGAAAGTAGCAGTAATGTATAATGATTTTGACAACTTAAAATGTACATTTTTGGATCATCATTATAATAATCATTTTATTTGATTTCTTCTCTCCGTCATGTCAAGTATTCGTAATCTGTCCTAATCTGTTCGTAATCTGTTTCTAGAGCCTTGTAGGTTTGAAATGTAATATTTTTTGTGTCATTAAACTATATGAAATGTCAATGCTTTATTTGTTGAGGTCCGATGATTGCAGAATAAGTTTTTTTGTTTTCTTGGTTCTAGCAATACTACCGTATATCGTATACCGTAGTGGGGGACACAGTGTTTTAACACAAAGTTTCTTTTTCACACACACACTACGGTACAGCGTGAAACTGAATTAAAAAGAAAATATTTTATGACAAATGTATCGGAATAGATAAGAACCGGGGAACAGAGAGAATTTAAACTAGTTTTAATTATATTGAAACTAAAATTAAAAAAATGTAGCTATATGGAAGCTTTTAATATGGACGATGCCCGAGATAAGCTTCTAACTTCTATTACAAAAGCGCAATCTGAAATCTGAGCCAAAATTGTGCAAAGCAATTACGAGCCACTTTAGTGTGTTAACTGTTAACGAGATTGTGTCTAAGGTGAATTGAAATTGGTGTTTTCAATCTTATTGTACATTCTGCACACTTGCCGGTTAGTTTTATTACTGACAATAAAACGGAATTAACACTGTCGTGGCTCAGTTGACATTTGTCTGTCCAGCCTGATAGTTTTGGGTTTGACTTTTATTAGAAAAATGATTACTACCTATTTGTATCTATATCAACGTATTTTAAAAAACTAATGACAAAAAGTAACGATATATTTCAACAGCCAACACGAAAGGAAAATATATTTATTAGTATATTTTATAAAATTATCTACTCTATATTTATTAATTAATTAATAATAAAATTACTCTATATTTACTATATATTTATGCATGAAGTATTGCTTGAACATAACGTGCACAGAATGATTCACACGATTCGATTCTCGGTAAACATTTATTTGCAATGTAAAATCTAAAAGGGAATAAAATAAACATTTGTTATACGAAATTATTAAGTGTCTGTAAAAGTTAACTGTCACTAAGTGTTTTATAAATTAATAATGTTTTTGAGAACAATATTGTTATTTACACGATATTGCAATTGCAATTTTCCTAGAAGGTAGAGGACGTTGTAAAGCAAAATATAGGCTTCATATATAGTATTATAAACAATATTTATAACTGTTTATATAAAATATATGCTTTTAACCCTGGAAATACCGCGAGATTGGGTTTGACGTTTACAAAACGCATTTACCATATATCTGAAACAAATTTGAATATAAAGGTTGTACAATAAATGCATATTATATAAAGTAAATCCAGAGAACAACGATAGATAAGAAATCTAGTTCGCTGCTGGTTAGCTAGTATATCTTATACGTAAGTCAAGAATTTGAATGTTTCGTGCTTCACTGAAGTTGTATTCGGCATTATTGTCTTTTACACATCCTAATCAGACTTAATTATCGTTATAGCGGAGTTAAATTTATTATCCATTCGTCATTTGAAGAATTAAATTATAAGAATTTGGTTCTTTTGCGAGAATTTATGTTACTAGTTTTGTGGTGTGTTTAGTTCCAAATACTTAAGGATTTTTTTAAGGATATCTTTTTTTTCTCAGTTTCTTTAATAGAGCTATGCTACGATATAGACATGTCAAATGAAAAATACACATTTTTAATGTAATAAGTAAATTTATTATTATGATTATTTTTGACTATTGTGCTCCATTATTTTATTTCTATTGTTTCATTTTTATTGTTATTATTATTTTCATTTCTTGCTCTGGTAAGGCAGAGCAGTCATGATTTCCGTCATTATACATGGTATCAATTATCCAGTTCTAGAAAGAGGAGAACGGAGTATCTTATCACTAGTTAGTATCCTAACCTTCAAAAAAAAATCTTTGTTGAAGCCAAAAGTAACTGCCAAAATAATCATGTCAGTGGTACATGGAAAAAATTTAACCGTTAGTTTATACTAAGATATTTTCCCAAGAGATTTAAACAATAACATATTCTATTGTTACAGATGCTGTATCGAGAATTATATCCAAGACTGATTTTGACTAGCATTCCTTTATAATGTTATAAGGTTTGAAGAAGCAAGATGTTTAAGTTGCTCGGAGGACTGAGCGTTTACTTCAAATACCAACCTATAAAGACAGATAATGCTGTATTTAGACTACACAATATATTTACGACAGTTTTGCTATTGACTTGCTCTCTGATCATCACAGCTACTCAATATGTAGGTGAACCTATAAAATGTATAGTAGGCGGTGGCTTGCCTGCACATGTGGTGAACACGTTCTGTTGGATCACCTCAACGTTTACGATGCCGGACGCTTTTATTAGAGAGGTAAGGCTGTTTTGTCCTGATTTGATTTATTTATTTATTCATTAAGTGAACTGCAATATATGTTCAAGTAATAAGGAATTAGGACGAAAGTATTTAATGTTAATGTTAGGACTATGTTTCAATAAGAATCGTCTTTTGTAAACGTTTGATTTGATATAAAATGTGTACTCATTCTAAAATAGGAGAAATAATAGTAATAATAATGTAAATAAAACAATATAACCTGTCATATATTTGAATTTTGTCGTGAAAGTAAAAATATCGTAATTTTCCTACATTTAATTTTGAATTTTTTATATTATATTTGTTTATGTAAAAAATAAGTTAAAACCAAAAAAGTTTTTATAAAAGATATGTAAAAGCCAGCTAGATTTCAAGAACGGAAATCTCACAAGCTCTTTCCCGTTTGTATGTGGCTGCGGTTACTAGTTTCCTCAGGCAACGTGGGCGCGTTCTACATAAGTCGCTAAAAGATATCCAGCGTTTGTCTTTAATTAGATAGCCTATGAGAAATCAATATTTACTTAATGGTATGCTTGTTAAATATAGAAGTTAACATGGTAAAAAGCTAGAAAGATACATATAAGTATATTATGCAAGAGAGTGAATGAAGAAGAGCCCTTAGTTGTAACTGAACTTATGTCGATGGCAATTTTAGCTTGATGTTAAGAAAGTTTGTAGGTTATTTTTTATAGCTTCACGCTTTATCCCGCATATTACAGGATAGGCAGAGGGAACTGCAGGAACTATATGAACCTAGTGTTAAGACATTCCGTTGCTTAGTCCCTGCTTTCCGCCTTTTTCGAGGTATTGAGTGTTGAGTGGCGGAACTCAACGCCGCGCTTTTGCCTAGTACTTTAGTTTATAATTTAATTTTAATATTTATATTTAAGTAATGTATAAGTTCTGATGAGCTTTTCACTTATTTGTGCAAGCAGCAAAAACTCTCGTAACTTTTGCTAAAGTTTTTTGTTTAATTAACTCGTTACTGAGTTACAGACAGACAACGTATAATATGACTCAATTTTATTGAATATACTGCTTTTCGAAACATGACAATTGTATACGTCCGTAATTTCAATCGTTTAGTCGATTGGTTCTGTCTGAAGTATAGCATAATGACACTGGGTGACTAGGTTGAATATAACGTGGATGGATTTAAGGATCTTGTTATTTGTGATGCTATAAAACAAATAGAAGAGTCTGACTAACTTTAAATGCAATTGTGTGACTTGAATCTTCTCTCGAGGAAAGCAGTGTCCATCGTTGACTTTGACTTTGACATCAGGTTTCGTTTATTTAAAGAAAAGCGGGATTGAACAGCACAGCAGCGGGATTTGAACGCGTGTCCTCTTGCGAACCGTGCAAGCGCTCTGACCACTGAGCAAAGAATTTCGTAACATTTGCTGGTCTCTTTTATAAATCTTTTTTGCCAATTCTGCTATTATTTGTACATGCATTAATTTTAGTACTGGTAGAATGATACATTAAAAGTTTTGCTAAATTTTTAACTGGAAATGTTTGTAAAAATTTGAGACCTAATACTTATATTTATATTATTTTGACCCCATTTTATAAATGATCGTCAGATATAATAAGATTATTACATAATATCTACACAGTGATGTCAAACGTTACATCGTTTTGTAGTAATAATTTTATAAGTTACTGCTCTCCTTTGTCTAGTATTTTTACAGGGGTCGTTATTCACGCATCTGTCGGTGCGCTGCAGCCGCTTTCATTGGCGGTGTGCCAGCTTAGCTATTTTAGCGAAAGTCTTTGTCCCTTTGTCAATAGTTGTTGGGCGCGTCACGTTTGTCATTTTTATTTTGTTTGTTGTTAACGACTGGCCTTAGCTTTGGCTTAGTGAACATACTACTGTCCAATATTTCAGTATAAATATTTGAAATATATGAAAGTTTTGATTGGACTTCAATATGTACAACATATTTTTTTAAGGAGCATCATAAAATGTTTTATAGAATACAAAACGAAATCAAAAATAATGTATTGACAATTTAGCAAAATCAAAAAAAGAAACTCGCTCGTCATCAACGTTGTACTTAAGACTTTTAACAATAGGCGTATTACATGTAAACCGACATAAGAGTGACAGTTGACTTATTTGCAGATATTTGCAAATTGGTTTCCCAAGAACAAATGGGTATTATTTATTTTAATTACATAAGTCAAAGGCAAAGTCCATATATCTTAATAATTTATTAGCGTTTGAGTAACTGTGTATTAAGTAACGTGTGGTCTTCATATTAGATGATTATTTTGTTGTATTTGTAAATTTACATCTACAAGATAATTTTTTGCAAAGTTAGGTGATTTTATTAAAATGTTAATACATATATAACAATATTAGGTATTATTATTTATTTTCATATGTCATTTATTTTCTAGACCAGTAAGTCTGCAAGGTTTTTTTGTAATCAGTGTTCGTCCTGAGGCTATTTATTCATTGGGAGAGGTCAAAGCAATCGGCCTTTATAAATCCCAGCAAAGTCATAGTAGGTGCTGGTAATTGAGTAACTGCCCACATCCTTACTAACGACTAGCGTAAAAGCTGTATCTATATAGAAATAGTAAAGCGATCACAGTTAAAATAAATATATGTTTATATATACATATATAATATATATATATATATATATATATATATATATATATATATTATATATATATATATATATATATATATATATATTATATATATATATATATATATATATATATTATATATATATATATATATATATATATATATATATATATATATATATATATATATATATATATATATATATATATATATATATATATATATATATATATATATATATATATATATATATATACATATATTTCATTGTGGGGTATATTTATTTCAACATAATAAATGATTTGAAAATTATGACAACAATTAATGCTTTAAACCGGACGCCACAAAGGTCTTTTGTGCATCCTCATACGGGCCAGTTGAAATTATGATAGCTCAGTGAACTCTTACAGAACGGCCTTTATTTGTGAGATAGCCTGCGTTTCATTAAATTGACATATATTTCCACTTACAGCATATGTAACTCGACCTGGCCTTGGCCGAAGGGTTATCGGCGTTGTTTTTTGTCAGTTATATTATTAAATATATTATAGTAATTGATATGTAAAATCATAATGTGTGCATTAGAAACCTAGTATTAAGATATTCATTTATGAATGCCTTTTTGACAATATGAGTTATTTTTCCAAATTTCAATTCACTTCACCTCAATGTCAAAGAATATGTATGTTTATATACAAATATATAAACATACATAAATATATTTTCACTTTGCTTTATATAGCGATATAGTGCTACTCTCTCTACTCACTATTGCATCTATAAATATATTTTTAAAAAATAAATTAATAATGAAACAAACGAGTCGTGATTTAGTCTTGGTTTAATTATTTAAATTATATTGATAATTATTAGTTTGGATCAAAAAGTAAATGTGTTAAATCTTTTTTTTTATTATTTGTTAATGTTTTGAAATTGTTATTGGAATGTATATCTAGAATGCGTAACACGTGCTTGCACTTGCATTTATGTCATATTTTTGTATGGAACACGTTGTGGGTATCGATGTAATAATTATGGCTTATGGACAACGCTGTAGTCATTGTCATTTTGTAATTTCTTTTACTAAAAAAATATTCAGCTATACGATTTATTTGATAAGCAAACAATTACTTTAATATAACTCCAAAGTTATATAAGACCAGTTGTAACTAACAATTTATACAATGAAGGTAAAGATAAATTTACTAGAGAATTTCATTAAAAATCTAAGGCAACGAGTAAACCGGAATAAAAATTTTGTCATAAAGTACACGCAAAATAAGTAGGGAGCGGCTTTTCATTTTGCCGAGAGTAGCTCTACATAGTAAAGTTATGTATTTACATGCTATGTTAAAAACATAATTACGTGGTAATCAATTCCAGCTAAAGTAATTGTTGTCCATGAGGATATGACAATAATAGCACGTTTAGGACGCTTAGGTTGTTGTGTAGACTTCTTTGAATGGTTTAGATAATAGAATATATATATATATATATATATATATATATATATATATATATATATATATATATATATATATATATATATATATATATATATATATATATATATATATATATATATATATATATATATATATATATATATATATATATATATATATCTATATATATATATATATATATATATATATATATATATATATATATATATATATATATATATATATATATATATATATATATATATATATATATATATATATATATATATATATATATATATATATATATATATATATATATATATATATATATATTCTTTACGTGTATATTAGAAATAAAATTTATTATTTCACCTAAAATATGACGGCTTTAAGGATATGAGAGCACAAAACCATGATTTCTATATATAGCTTTTTTTTCTCAAGTGGAATAGGAATTCTAAACACTTACTTACGTAGCACAACAAATGAGCTTGTACATGAGTTGTCTGATATACAGTCATATATTTATATGTTATTCATAAAGCAAATATGATAATTATAAACGCATACACATATTTGTCATAATATGTTTACAATTCAAGATGTTAATATATATTTATATGTTATACAACACTGAATTGAATAAGATCGCATGATTCACGCCACGATGACGCCATAATTCGGACGCTACATGTATGTAGGTTCGTAGTAAAATCTGTAACGGTGCTTAGTGAATTGACCCATTGATCCACTGTCTACTTTGTATTAAACGAGTTTTGTGTAAATTTACACTGTACTTAGCAAAATTTTGTTCTTCTTACTGAAAACTAGAAAGGTGTTAGCAATTTAAATCAATATTTACTCGTTTAAGTTGTTTGATTTGGATGATGAGGATTTCTCTTATATGCATACATAACTTCACGCGCCATCCCAAGCGGAATAGTCAGGAAGCTGTGGCGCCAAACGCTGCAGTCCTTGCATACCTTTTTCGCCTTGTCCACTGTCATGAACCTACATGCTCTCCAAAGGATCCTTCTGCTTTTTATGTAACTTTCCTCCAGTGTCTTCGAAACTATGTTTTCGAAAGTCAAACGAGGTGTCCTGTCTCCCTACCTCACTCCTGTTAATTCATAATTCGAAATGTTTTAAATTCGAGACTATTAACGTAAATTTTGATCACATATTACTTAAGTACGTTACGATTTTCGCTATATTATAACATATGTATAGTAAAACTCGTAAATTTGTCATTTAAATAAATTTATTACTCTTTACACATGAGTTAACCATTCTAATATAAGATTTTTTTGCAGGCAGGCAAGGAAGTGGCGCATCCTGGTGTTATGAACGAATATGACAGTTCAACAGAGAAGAAGTATTATACCTACTACCAGTGGGTGTGCTTCATGTTGTTTTTACAGGTAATTACTGTTATTTTAGTGAAGTTAACAAAGTTCAGGCTATAACAGCCTGATTTGGAAAATTACTTTATAGGTACTTTAATCTATTTATATTAAGTAACAGATTGGAGAAAACCGAGATGGAAATCAGAATACTGGATTTTTGATATTTTTTTTAAACATTATGTAATATTTATCGTAAAGGATACAATAGTTTTTTTTGTAAATTGGGACGTAAGTGAATTCACATTAAATATTGCCTATTCAATTTAAAAACATATAGCCAACGCCAATATATGTTATATATGAAGAACTTATAGTGCTACTTATAAGTATTAAAATAATAATTTTGACATAATCAAAATAACGACTAATAAACTCGGTATAACTTATATTTAGTATACCGTGAACGTAAAGTCCTAAGAAAAATTATGACATCGTTATATCATTCTCGGCCCTAGTATAAGTTTAGTATAGCCAGTGACAATACACTTCATTAGAATTTACTATAATCCAAAAATTAATTGCTATTTACGGTCGAATGTTAGTTTATACACACATTAACATCAACGTATTTCAGCTTATTAGGTAAATGGTTAAATAAAGTGTTCCTCAGAGCATTACGAGACAATATTAATATAGTGAAAGATTAATGTGGTAACGCTTTACATCAGTATAAAACTTACAAACACAAACGCGGTTATTTCATGTAAAATGTATATATATTCACCCAATGATCTATTTGAGAGCATCATACCTCGTAATAAATACATATATCCCTTTGTATCTATTTGTCAATCATAATTTAGTTTGTCCTTTCATTTAACTCGATGATATTATAGCCCTCGGGCAATTATCGTGACATTGAAGTAACCCTAGCCTTAGCATTGTCATACGACCCTCAACTGCAATCTGCAATTGATAACTAAATTTGAACTAGTATAGTTTACTGTGTGCACAATTATATTGATAGAAAAATACAAAAAATGCTGCTATTATAATCATCAAGTATTTTCTCCATTTCCTGTATAACAGTAATAATAAGGATATAAGATAATATATAGTGGCTTCAACGCACTGTTCTCACATAATAACTTGTCTTACAATTAAATGTCTTCATAGTTAGAATGTTATCTGTATAAGAAAAATTACTAGCGGGGACGGAGAAAGCAGGGACTAAGCAACGGAGTGTCTTAACACTAGGTTCCCACAGTTCCTGCAGTTCCCTCTGCCTACCCTGCCATGTATGGGATAAAACGTGAAGTTAAAAAAAATCACTAATCTTAAGTTGTGACAACTTTACTTTGTATCATACCACGTGTCTCGAAAGCGATGCGATATCCGTCAAAGCCGCAAAAAGATCATGTTCTATATTGTTTTCCTTATACGTGTAGTAACAGGACCCTTGACCTTTGATGGAGGAATAACTTAATATCTGCGGTTACGCGTTACAAATAATAACCGTGTAGATTTAATTTATAGACTAACAGCTACTCATACACGTCAATTAGTTTAACTGACAATAAATCTTAACTCATGTATAGATCTTAATATTAGAGATACGGTACGTGTATCCGTAGATAGTGCTTAAGAAATGATTCGTCGTTTTGTATGTAAAAAATATTTTAAATTCTCATAGGAAATACACCGAAGTGTGAAATACACGGCGGTTTTTAATTTGTTTTCCTTTTCCAGAGGGTAATTGCTAACAGTTGTCAAATTGCTAAATGTGTTCACATTTTTAATTGCTGTGTAATTGTTTTTTAGTAAGTAAATATCATTGTTGCTGCTTGAAAAAAATATTTCCGATTATTTTAAAAACATTCAATAAATCAAACTAAGTAACGATATTTTCCGGTCTACTTCCGATTGACAGAACGTTCACAATATGTCAAACTAGATGAATAGTGATCAGAATTTAAATACACTACTAGACACGAAACATATAACCGAATTATGAAAGCTTAGTCATATATTTTTGAATAAACACAAAATGTGTTATTAAACTAAACCATTTTGTTTTATACGTTACAGAAAAAATATTAAACTCAAGTTTAATTACAGAGTTAATTTTGCTGCTCATATATATTTTACAAATATAAACTGACTTAAGTCTGCAAGGATAATATCGCACTGCACCACTATGGCCTTAGACGAGAGCTTTATCTCGTGTACTGTGTATAGTTGACTTTGCCAAAATAAATCATCGTTTAATCATAATAAGCTATTGGCATATTATATTAATTATTGTTTAAATACTATAAATTCCACTGCGCGTTTGCCATATTCAATAATATTGGATATTTTTAACAGTAAGTTTTTAATTTCTCGCTGTATCCCCTACGGCAGTGTTTATAGTGTTAAGTCACTCCGTTCTCTGCTTTCAGTCTTTTAAGGCTTTGCTTTCTGTACTTTTGCCTTGTTGCCAGAGCAAAGAAAATAAAAATATTTCATTCTCCCCAACTGGAAATCGAACGTAACACCCCCTTTATTTTATACGTTATGTACCTACTTATTCTGGAGAAAGCATCAATATTAGAAAAAATAATATTATTATTTCTTAGTAACCACGTTTATGTTTAATTCATGCTTTGGTTAATAGACGATCTTTAAAGGAAATCGACACACGCAATTGTTTTATTTTATATGTAGTATCGTATTAGTGTTGAACAGATCTTAAATACCAACAACATATATATGTATAATCTATATATGTACCTGTAATTGGTAATTGTTTCGTCATTTGTAATAAAACTAAAAAATCCTGAAAAATTATAATAAGACCTAGTTTTCACTACGCACGAATATTCTCTACAGGCCAAGATCACGTTACATATAAAGTTGACAATACGTCTGGTAACGGTACCATACGACAGCTGGCCGTTGACTTAAACGTGGTACAACTTGACCCAGAATGAGAGTCCGATATGAAGGAATTTTATGGCTATTTTATAATTATAGGTGGCATAATGAGAGTTAGTGGTTTAGTAGTTTTAATAGCGTAGCGTGGTAATATGTTGGGTTTGGGTACAAATATTGAAAAAAAATAGCTTTGAGCCTTTGTGACTTCGTCACGATGACAATGACTTATTTCCTCTATAAATTGAAATAGAAAAACCGATTATCTCGGCTATAGTTTGTTAGTTTACTACTGTCTTTTTCTTGGCTTAACTCTTAATCCCGCTCGTAGAAGAGAAGGAACTGTGGGAATCTAATGAACACTGTTCCCCGCTTTTCGGCATAGCGTATTGAGTGGCGGAGCTTACCACCGCACTTGTCTAGTTGCCAGAGCGAAAAAAATGGCAATATATATAATCTATCATCCCCTGGTGAGAATTGTACCCAGAAATCGTCGCGTTTACAGACCGATACTAAGCCTTTGTGCCTTGACGGTTCTTAACATAGTTATATGAGGAAAAAATTTGAAATTGCTTTTTTTATTTGACCTTGCTTATTTACTATCTTAAGAAAAAAGTTACATTATTTATAAGTTTTATATGATTATAATTTAACAGTATGTTAAATAATAATAAATAATAAAATATATGTTTTTGTATCACCAAAATTATACAATAAATGATTGTGTTAATAAAGATATTTTTTTCACTTTCAAGTTCAAGTTTCAAGGATAAATAAATGATAATAAAAACTTTGTGTAAAATATTCCATTGTTTTGACTGGTCGAAGTATAGTTCTAATCCTCTGAATAAATTTACTGTAAAGAGGGTAATAAATGTTCCATTAATACATTTACGTGTTATCTTGCTTATGCCTCTTATAGTTTTCCGGCTCTGATTAATAATAGAAATAACTAATTCTATTTGTTTACAGGCAATAATGTGTTACACTCCAAAATATTTGTGGGACGCGTTTGAAGGTGGTCTGCTGCGTACAATTGTAATGGGTCTCAATATAGGCGTGTGTCATGTAGAAGAGAAAGAGAAGAAAAAGGACGTCATCATCAGCTATCTCATCAGGCACGAGAGGGTGAGATTTTTTTTATATAATTTTCTTTATCTTAATACTTTTTATTTAAAAAAGCTTTCAGTTATACGTTTTATTTTTATTTAATTATTACAAAAAGTTTTAATTTATCGTACTGATATTAAAACACTGAAGCACTTGTCGGTTTGAACGTCCTAAATACAGGAAGCAATGAATCAAGCACATTGATTATGGGTGAATATATATAATAAATAATAATGGTTATTATTACGTTTCGTTAATCGTTTTAATGTTACCCGACACTGGCTGTGATCAGAGCTCTTTTTACACGTGAGGAGAAGCCACAAGTAAAAGCTAGTCTATGTATTTTATTCATATCACACAATTGTTGTGATAAATAATATTATTTTTTTTACCCCACGTTTTAAATATATAATATAATAATGCGGACTGATAAAGGGCGCTGCGTCTGCCTATAGACGCGACCGTTTGTAGTTTCGATTCCCACTCGAGGAAGACAGATTTATTCATTTCAATTTTCTTCATTCTGGCAACTCGGCATAGCGCGGCATTGAGTTCTGCCGCTCAACACTCAATACATCCAAAAAGCGGAAAGTGGGAAACAGAGTGTCTTAACACTACGTTACTCTGCATACCCTGCTATGTGGGGGATAAAGCGTGAAGCTATAAAAAAAGCTTAATAATGCTCACTCTTAAGCTATCATTACTTTTTACTATTAAAATATACAAGTATAACATATAAATAATGATATACAAGTCTTACTTTTAATATTTATAAAATTGAAAAACGTGAACCTACCGGCAAAGGAAGGCAAAGTTAAACAATTGGCGACACCAAAGGAATATAAATCAGCGCTGGGAAGCGTAAGCGTGTCTTGAGTTTGTAATGCCATGGGTTCATTGCTTGGAATTTGTACTAAAAAGTATTGCGAATCAAAGGATTTTATGTACTTCACGCTTTTTTTTTACCTCACGCTTTATCCCGCATACAGCAGAGTAGGTATAGGGAACCGCAGGAATCGTGGGAACCTAGTTTTGAAAGACTCCGCTCCCCGCTTTCTGCCTTTTCGAGGCATATTTCATACTAACTTCTTACTTTATTAAAAATAAGTATGAATTGTGAAAATCATAGGAATCGTTCTAAGTTCACGAAACGGTTCAAGTATTGTAATAGCCTATTTAGCTTTCCCCAATATCCTGATACTGCTTAGCAGATTAAAAATATTAGGAGCTATTAGTCATAAAACTTAACGTTGCTCATATAAAATGCCTTTAAAAATGACGGTTTCTATACTTTCTCTCTAACATCTATTCAATATTTTAAGCGAATTATTTAATATTATTCATGACGAATTTAGTTTTTTGTTCTCACTAACTCACCTACTGGAGCGTGGCGGAAAGAGATCATGACAGCGTCAAAATTGTACCTAGATTTTTTTGTGGTCGGTCATTGCCCACGTTCGATGATCGGTTGCGCAATTCACAACTACGATTGTAATGCCATGAAACATATGGTTTATAATAGATTTTAGCTGCTTCCATTTGAAGGTTATATGAACTAATAAAGGCTTTGTATTCTTAGTGTCTTAAATGTCATAATATATTCATTTTGCAATATATATTTTGTCTAAGAGTTAAGTTAATGTTATTATTAGCTTCACGTTTTATCCCGTAGATGACAAGGTAGGTAAGTAGTGTTAGGACACTCTATTCCCCACTTGCTGCTTTTTGAGGTGTCGTATTACTTTACAATGATAATTTAACTTTGTAGTGATAATTTAACTTTGTCGCATCATGGCGCATTGTACAACATATGAACGGCGATGGTTATGGGTTCAACCTTCGTCATTACCTTTATATTTCATAGTTACATAATGTAATGTGTAGATGAAATTCAACTAATTCGCAATATCTTAAAAAATAACTTTAAAATTTTATGAAAACTTGGCTTATATCATTTGGTATAACTTGGTATATTTCTCTATATTATTACTGCATTTATAGTTTTAAAAGAAAACTATAATGTTTATTAAATATTTCATTTACTTATTTATACTATATCTAATTTTTGTGTCGCCACCATTCTTTCTCGGTTTTTCCTCTAATATCGATCTAGTGACAGGTGCCCTGACTCACTTAATGAGTTTTGTTTCCCCGAAATCACCCAATCGAGGCTTCCGTATGCAATTGATTCGATGTTAGAACAACAGCTGGTTGTGGAAACTTGATATAAAGCCTTCTTAAGTTTATATTAATTTCTTTACGTGAAATTGAAGTCGTAAGGAGGATAAATCGTGTAAAGTTAAGATATTGTATACTTTGTATTATGAAATTGACTAACCAGAAATAGGGTCGCAGCTCACAAGTTTTGCAAGAGTCATAGGTTCGAGTCCCGTGACTTTAAATTCTTTTTTTTATACTTAGTCTTGCCATAAATATTGTTATAAAGAAAAGCACGATTTTTTTTTATACGTAACATTTATTCCTTTCATAGTGAGTTAGTTTAATACATCAATATATAACTATTAAAAATATACAATGTTTATTCGAAGTGGTCCCCATTGGCTGCAATACAGTCTTTTAAACGTTGAGGCCAGTTATCAATAGCAGCACGAACTCTTTCTAGAGGAAAATTCTTCACTGCGAACCGAATGGATCGTTTTAGGGACTCCAAATTATCATGGCGTTTAGAGCAAGCCTTACTCTCTAAAACTGACCATAAATCATAATCCAATGGATTTAGGTCAGGACTTGACGACGGCCAGTTTTCAGTGCTGATAAAGTCCGGAACGTTAGTTTTCAACCAAGATTGGGTGGATCGAGCTCTATGACCCGGTGCCGAGTCTTGTTGAAAGCACCATTCTTTGTTATTGAACATGGTGTTAGTTAAAGACTTAACTACCGTCTCAAGAATGATATTTTGATAAACTTGTGCCGACGTTTTATTACCTTTTTCACAAAAATATGGCTCAGTCACCCCTTCATAGCTAACACCCCACCAAACCATCACTGAAGTGGGATAATGCCCACGTTGTACTCTGTTTACTAATTGCGAAGCTTCTTTAGAGCTTCCAGCATAAATACGGTCATTTTGTTTATTAAAATACTGCTCAATTGTAAAAATTTTCTCATCCGTAAACAAATTTTTTTTGTGACCTCCCTTTGCGTACCGCTTAAGTAGTTGTTTGGATTTTACCACCCTATTCTTCTTTAAATTATCAGTTAAGAAGTGACCAGTACGTCTCTTATAGGCTGCAAGTCCTAAGTCATCTTTTAATATCCGCGACATGGTTCTAGGAGCTATCTTCATCTCCCGAGATAAAATCTTTTGCTTACGGACAGGATTTCTTCGAATTCTTTCCCTAACTGCTTTAATCACCTTTTTCACACGAACGGTACGTGGACGGCCAGATCTTTTTCTGTCACAAACAGAGGAGGTATCATTGTACCTATCAATAGCCCGGTAAACAAACATTTGACTAATACCAAGCGGGTGGAGGGTTTTAAAAATTGCACTTTTCTCCATACCTACTTTATGTAAGGCAATCACAGCGATTCGGTTCTCTTTATCACCCCACTCCATTTTAATATAACAAAATATTTAACAATATAATGGCGCGAAAATAAGAAAACACATCAAGCAATCATATAAAAATGACAGATTCCAAATTCAAACGTAATATTTTCTTTTTTTGAATAGTAACAGTATTTATGGCCAGACTAAGTATTTATGGTGTTTATGATACTAATTTCTGTGTTGTATATAATTCGTTTAGAAAAATATAATTTCTACCCAGCTTTATGAAGAACGCATGGCTCAGTGGTCAGAGCGCTTGCACGGTTCACAAGATGGCGTGTGTTCAAATCCTGTTGCGTTCAAATTTTTATATGGATTTAGGTATTTTTTATTCTCAGTGTGGATTCCCATTTTAAAAATCATAAAAATAGAAAAAATGTATGCAAAATTGTAAGTATCCTTGTGAATATCTTCGTGCCTTATAACAGTGGGTAAATATTTTTTTCCAATCCATTCACTTAACGCTGGAGCGTTGAGCGTACCTACTCGAGCGTTTCATTCAAGTGGCCACGTGTTCTCCACCGACTGTCCCCCACACATTTGTATGTTATTTCAGCTTCTGCGTCTGGTTCTTTACACGATGATGTTTTGTTTCTCACGTTCGCTTTGTTATTGAGTGGATCGTCTTTGAGTGTTGTCTGTATTGTTTTCTAAACAATTTGCGAATAGATTGTCGCTTTCCCTTATATAGAGAGACGTGTCACAGCTTTTGAATATGTTGGAAACTATTGCGGTGGAATAGTAAAGGGTTTTTGTATACAAAATGTGAAGTTTTGGATATATATCTACTTTTACTTTGACTCCGCGTCAGACAGACCCTCATGATGATGGTGTGCTACAATAACAATAGATCTATTTTGAATAGTGATACTTATAGATACTATGTTATACAGTCTGTCTGTAAGTACATATTTCTCCCTTGGATTTGATTTTTGACAAATAGGAAACGTATACAACACTATATTTTCCTGTTTTTCTCATAAAATATATAAATATTCACTAATTTGGTAGTGAAGCCAGTTTACTGGCATTTGGTCAGATATGTGGTAAAGTCAGTGCTTGTAATAAGTTACACCTAAGTAAGTAGTAACTAGGTACATTGGACCGGCATCGCCACTACTTTTTGCCTTTGTAACGGTAAATAATACTTGTCGCTGTCGAGTCAATGTACGCAGCGGAATTGATTTAATGATAGCTTCAATCATAAGCTGACCCTTGCAGGATATAGATATATGTATACGTTACTTAGGCCTTCATAAGCTTTTTCAATATTTGTCGAGGTGTGTAATTATATTGCCAAATTTTTTTTGAAGATCATAAAACAAGTTATAACTATATATTTAAAAAGTTATATATAAAATAAGTAATTACTTGTCTCTATGCTTTTAATTTTTACACGAGATTATTTTAAATAAAATCATGTTAACGACACATTTTAAATTACTGATATAATAAATACTTTCCAACTTTATCAAGCCATGTGCAAAAACCATATGCGTATATGCTTGTGATTACATCCTATTTATGTCCATTATTTTATAATTCTAAGAAGTAATATAAGTACTCAATGATTTAGTATTTAAATCATTTAGCAAGTCATGATATTGAAATTATTGATGCGTATGTTAGTACCTATCGACAATTATTTAGTAGGTGAAGACTGTTCTATTTTTATAATATTATAAAATATCGTCGTGGCGCAGAGGCGTAAGCGTCTGCCTGTAAACGCGACGGTTACTGGGTTCAATCCCCAGTCGGAGAAAATGGATTTTTCTATTTCCATTTTCTTCGCTCTGGCAAACTAGGCAAAGCGCGGCGTTGAGTTCCGCCACTCAACACGCAATGCCTCAAAAACGGCGGAAAGCGGGGACGGAGAAAGCAGGGGCTAAGCAACGGAGTGTCTTAACACTAGGTTCCCACGGTCCCTGCAGTTCCCTCTGCCTACCCTGCCTTGTGTGGGATAAAGCGTGAAGCTAAAAAAAAAAAATTAATGTTAAGATAGGTGTCATATATATATTTTTAAATAGCAGGGTAGGTAGAGGGAACCGCTGGAGTCTTGGGAACCTAGTGTTAAGCCACTCCGTCCTCCACTAGTTTGCTATTTTTTTGAGACATTCCGGATTGAGTGGCGAAACTCAACGTCGCGCTTTGTTTAAAAAATGGAAATGGAAAAACCCAGCTTTCGAACCCACAAACCGTCGCGTTTCCAGGCAAATGCAACATCTTTGCGCCGTAACGGTCTTTTACAAGTGATTATCATATAATCAGATTTTTATCAGTAAGGGATATCGCTTTTGCTGAAACAAGACGATACAAACAATTTTGATCAATATATACAGACTTCAATATTCATTCAACATTCATGATATTCATGAACCTTGGCAGTGTTAAGATACTATAATAGACAAAAATGCAAAAAAATCATCTTTAGTAGTTAGTTAAGAGAAATATTGAACATTAAAGAAACAATAAGTAGATATATCTTTAAAAAATCACGCAGGTGTTATAATTCATCTGGTTCCGCCAAAACTTTTTCCGTAAAGTTATTGGCAGCATACATACCTCTGTCTCATGAGACGTCACACCTGTCTCTAATCGACGTAACAGTACAATACGTTTGTCGTTCAAGCATTCAGTAATATTGAATGAACTACTTGGATGGTTATGAAGATATTTATAATTATATCAATATAATATGGAATCCGTATAATCATTTAAAATAAGGTAAAATATCAAAATTTAGATTCTATTATAAGATTAGTCACCTTTAGTGTTTTTTAAGCAATGATGTTCTTTTAAGTTATTTTTATATAAAAATCCATGGAGATAGAAAAACATGTGCTAATTATTTTGCTTATTCTGTTATACAAATAATATAGAGAGTTAAATATACATGTACACTTATATTAATCAGTAACCATACAATCTGACAAAATCTCAAGTTGGTGTCCCTCAAGGCACTCGGCCATAATCTTTATGATGCACTTCATTGGAGGATCACTTTGAGGGAGAGAAAGTAGATTGTTATAAGATGACATGAGACGATGGGGGAATGTGTTTACGAATTTTGTTCTTTATTTCCTCTTCACAATGTATGAAATGAAAGGAATAAAAGAAATATTCGAAAATTCGTGTCTTAGATAGATTCAAGCATAAGCCGTTAGACATTGTGAACTATTATGTTAGACACATGTGTAGATGAAAATTTCAAAGCTCTTCCACCTTAACATATAATAAAGATTGAGAATAAAATAATTTTAACATCTATTTATTATTTCTATTACAGAATTAAAACCCTAGATGTGTTTCATATTAATATTAGTCAAGTAACACATTATGAAGCAATCCCTTCTGTTGCTTCGTAATTTGACAAGAACTACATACGACAGCTTTAAAACATGCGAAACCAATTTAACATAACGACATTATAATATGAATTGAATAATGTAAACTATTTTTTTTATTGTTTTCTTAATCATAAATCGTCACTGATTCCTTAGCTGAAGGTAGTCTATGTACTACATAATTATAGAGCGATTTGCACCGATGTTGAAGTACTGTAAGTACTGTGACAGGTCGATTACGCAAATACCATAGTTTTATGGCATAGTAAGAATGATTGCGGGTTTGACACGCAATCATGTCGGCAGGTCGGTACGTACTTTGCATGTGGTCATGACACCGTTTCAATCGTTTTTGTCAGTTTGATCGACAGATGTCCTCAACTATCCTTTTATTCTGTTACCTGTTTACCACCTAATTCTGTTGCTATTTCTACATCTATGCAAATTTATGTATATTTATATATGTAAAATTACTAACAATTTATATTTCTCTCTCTATATTGGATGGAATTACAGTAGAACTTCGATTATCCGGCCCTCGGTTATACGGATTCGTGATTACAGGCCAATTAAATTATATATAACTACAAATTGTATTTGTGCCACGTGTCGAAATTGGAATTTTAAATAAATTCTAGATAAACACAGATTTCTGTTAATGTGTTAGTCGTTTTTTTAAATGTATAATATTATGTAACCCCAAAAACCAATTACCCGATTTAATTCGTATGTATGTGCTTTCGATTATCCAAATACCTTTGAGCGAAAATTAGTCCGGTTAATTAATACTGTAAAATTAATTAATATTCTGCTGTATATGTAATGGGAAATTACTATAACCGTAAAGACCTACTCTTTATGGTGTCTTTAGAAATTAACAACATTAGTGACTCTATAATATTAATTTCTTGTAATAGAAATATTATTCTATGCGATCTAAAATTTAGGGAAGTTCGTGTATCGGTTCTTAAAGCGTAAAAAATACCAGGTGCAGCAAGAGGGGCTAAGCCATCTGCCTGTCTGTAAATAATACATCATTATATACTAGCACTTTACTATGGGGTTCTTGAGAATACTTGAAATTTGCGTTATTGTTTATTTTTAAGATGGCTAAAATTGAAACTTGTGAGATTTTTTAAACAAAAAAATCTAAATTTTGAATTAAAATTATTTAAAGACAAATGTTGGCCTAGAGTTAATTCACTCATCTATTAAACTTCGAGTTCCGAATTAGAAACATAGACGCTAATGGCGAATAGTTAATTTAGTGCCGGCTTTTGTTTATACACATAGTGTAGTAAAGCAATAAAAATATATAAACCCCCACTTTACATTTGAACTTACAATTTACATTCACTTATCTTAATCATTAACTTAATGTTGTTATATTTACTCAAAAATTATAAAATGGCGTCACAATGGTAAAAATATAATATTTCATACACCATTTTTATTTCACCGCGCTCTTACCAACTCTAGTAGGTTCTCGTGTTATGGTCACTGATTTTAGAGATTACTACATTATTCGTGTTTACCATATTAATTATGAGTTAGTCATATTTTAAAGCTAAAGTTGTTTTCTAAAAGGAAATTGTCTTATAAGATAATTTACTATTATTTACGTTTTTATATAAAAAGTATAATACTAAAGGTGAATGTGAAGCTATTTTTTTCTTAAATGACAATGTGGGTGTTGGTTGCTTTCTTTTTTCATTTCAAGCGAAGTAACAAAATTTACAATTCAATCCGTGGTCTGTGCAGTCAAGGCATGTTTTATTTAAATGGAATGCTATGAGAAGATCTTAAGTATCGCTCTATATTATATACCTACGCTCTATTTTAATTTTTTAAGTTATGTAATTAAAGTATATGTATATTTCTATATTAAAAATAAGTCGTAACACTAGGCCTCCATGCGGGATAAATCGTGTAAAAAAAGAAGCAAGGCTGACTTTACCATATAATTAGTGTGCAACATATATGTATTAATATATGTATTTATAATTGTATATACATATATAAATATATATATATATATATATATATATATATATATATATATATATATATATATATATATATATATATATATATATATATATATATATATATATATATATATATATATATATATATATATATATATATATATATATATATATATATATATATATATATATATATATATATATTTATATATATATATATATATATTTATATATGTATATACAATTATAAATACATATATTAATACATATATTAATACATATATGTTGCACACTAATTATATGGTAAAGTCAGCCTTGCTTCTTTTTTTACACGATTTATCCCGCATGGAGGCCTAGTGTTACGACTTATTTTTAATATAGAAATATACATATACTTTAATTACATAACTTAAAAAATTAAAATAGAGCGTAGGTATATAATATAGAGCGATACTTAAGATCTTCTCATAGCATTCCATTTAAATAAAACATGCCTTGACTGCACAGACCACGGATTGAATTGTAAATTTTGTTACTTCGCTTGAAATGAAAAAAGAAAGCAACCAACACCCACATTGTCATTTAAGAAAAAAATAGCTTCACATTCACCTTTAGTATTATACTTTTTATATAAAAACATAAATAATAGTAAATTATCTTATAAGACAATTTCCTTTTAGAAAACAACTTTGGCTTTAAAATATGACTAACTCATAATTAATATGGTAAACACGTAAAATGTAGTAATCTCTAAAATCAGTGACCATAACATGAGAACCTACTAGAGTTGGTAAGAGCGCGGTGAAATAAAAATGGTGTATGAAATATTATATTTTTACCATTGTGACGCCATTTTATAATTTTTGGGTAAATACAACAACATTAAGTTAATGATTAAGATAAGTGAATGTAAATTGTAAGTTCAAATGTAAGTGGGGGTTTATTTATATATTTTTATTGTTTTACTACACTATGTGTATAAACAAAAGCCGGCACTAAATTAACTATTCGCCATTAGCGTCTATGTTTCTAATTCGGAACTCGAAGTTTAATAGATGAGTGAATTAACTCTAGGCCAACATTTGTCTTTAAATAATTTTAATTCAAAATTTAGATTTTTTTGTTTAAAAAATCTCACAAGTTTCAATTTTAGCCATCTTAAAAATAAACAATAACGCAAATTTCAAGTATTCTCAAGAACCCCATAGTAAAGTGCTAGTATATAATGATGTATTATTTACAGACAGGCAGATGGCTTAGCCCCTCTTGCTGCACCTGGTATTTTTTCTTCCTTCCCTAAATTTTAGATTGCATAGAATAATATTTCTATTACAAGAATTAATATTATAGAGTCACTATGTTGTTAATTTCTAAAGACACCATAAAGAAGTCTTTACGGTTATAGTAATTTCCCATTACATATACAGCAGAATATTAATTAATTTTACAGTATTAATTAACCAGACTAATTTTTGCTGTAAGGTATTTGAATAATCGAAAGCACATACATACGAATTAAATCGGGTAATTGGTTATTGGGGTTACATTATATTATACATTTAAAAAAACGACTAACACATTAACAGAAATCTGTGTTTATCTAGAATTTATTTAAAATACCAATTTCGACACGTGGCACAAATACAATTTGTAGTTATATATAATTTAATTGGCCTGTAATCACGAATCCGTATAACCGAGAGCCGGATAATCGAAGTTCTACTGTAATTCCATCCAATATAGAGAGAGAAATATAAATTGTTAGTAATTTTACATATATAAATATACATAAATTTGCATAGGTGTAGAAATAGCAACAGAATTAGGTGGTAAACAGGTAACAGAATAAAAGGATAGTTGAGGACATCTGTCGATCAAACTGACAAAAACGATTGAAACGGTGTCATGACGATGAAGTCGATGAAGTCGTAACACTAGGCCTCCATGCGGGATAAATCGTGTAAAAAAAGAAGCAAGGCTGACTTTACCATATAATTAGTGTGCAACATATATGTATTAATATATGTATTAATATATGTATTAATATATGTATTAATATATGTATTAATATATGTATTAATATATGTATTAATATATGTATTAATATATGTATTAATATATGTATTAATATATGTATTTATAATTGTATATACATATATAAATATATATATATATATATATATATATATATATATATATATATATATATATATATATATATATATATATATATATATATATATATATATATATATATATATATATATATATATATATATATATATATATATATATATATATATATATATATATATATATATATATATATATATATATATATATATATATATATATATATATATATATATATATATATATATATATATATATATATATATATATATTTATATATATATATATATATATATATATATATATATATATATATATATATTTATATATATATATATATATATATATATATATATATATATATATATATATATATATATATATATATATATATATATATATATATATATATATATATATATATATATATATATATATATATATATATATATATATATATATATATATATATATATATATATATATATATATATATATATATATTTTAATGTAAGCTTCATTATGATAACGCGTTAGCAACGTCTGCTTGACGACGATCTTCTGTAATAATTATTACTATTGTTTATAGCACAAGTTTAAAATATTTACATTAATTCACATACGAGAGCATATTTATTAAACAAGGACATTCTTATATATCAAACTGTAAGCGTTAGATGTTCAAGGTGACAGAATTGTATTACAATTTTGTTTTGACAATTTGTAGAGTGTTTTGTATTTCAGTTCATTTAGATAAAACATTATTCTGAACAAGATCATTTATCGCCGTAGGATATATTCACATATATATTTTGTCACTTTTTATTTTTGCTTAAACAAAAATTGTTTCTATGGTAAATTATTGCTTATATATATGCTTATAGAGATCATCTCTATCTAAAGTCAAAGTCAAAATCAAATAATTTTATTCAAAATAAGAGAAGATACAGGTTCCATTTTTTATAGGTATATATCTATTACTCTATCTATCTTTCTATATATCTATCTATTTATATATCTAACCATAACTGCCATAAGTATGTCAGAGAAATGGCAATATTACATAACATATTTTATGACTTGACCCAACAGATCATAACATATCTACTTACATATGAAAGGAATCATCGATTACAAGTAACAATGATACCTTGAAGCAACATAATGGGTCTCACATTTTACCATACGACGCCTTGATAAACAAGCATGCGGGTCGCCACCCGCGAGATTCGTTACTAAGACGACGTTCTTCATACTTTTAGCAGAATATTTTGTTATCTTTTTGAAATTTTGCTTTATTATTTATATAAAGTAAGGAGAACCTTTGATAGTCTTAGATTAAAGCTATAAAAACGATTAAATTATGTCAATCGGGGCTGTTGCATGTAGATGTCCTTATTGGAAGAGTATTACTTTGAAACATTTACGCAGCTCCCTGATCGAGTACACTGGAAATATTTCGCCTACGTGTGGCTCGATGTATTTCTTTAAATTAAACTCTAACAACTCCTGTTTTCTAAAATATAATGTAATTATTATATAATTTGAAACATCGACATTCATCAATGTAAGAAAATTACTGTACAAGATTGCTTTATACTCAATTTTGTTGCAGTATTAGTTGATGCAGAAGTTTAGGATAGGGGCCTTCAGTTATTAGGTGTCGTATAATAGAAATGTGGGTATTGAATATTTAACATTGTGGTTTTGCTGCTGTGATTGGTTGATTATTTATATATATGTATATTTATATTATATCTTATATCTTATAATCGTAATTTATACGTAAACTCATATAATATTCGTAAGCTTATGTAATTTTTGTTTTAATTTATTTCGATTTTTTTTTACATTAATTTTTTGCTTGAGTTTTAGTTGAATTTTTTTATTTATTATTAAAAAACTGTTGATATAACGTATTTTCAAAGTATTTACCACATGTTAGATGCTTCAAGATCGCATTTTGTTTCATAAATATTTTAAGCGACATTGAGTTAATTATATATATATATATATATATATATATATATATATATATATATATATATATATATATATATATATATATATATATATATATATATATATATATATATATATATATATATATATATATATATATATATATATATATATATATATATATATATATATATATATATATATATATATATATATATATATATATATATATATATATATATATATATATATATATATATATATATATATATATATATATATATATATATATATATATATATATATATATATATATATATATATATATATATATATATATATATATATATATATATATATATATATATATATATATATATATATATATATATATATATATATATATATATATATATATATATATATATATATATATATATATATATATATATATATATATATATATATATATATATATATATATATATATAATTTTGTACATATTGTATGTAACAGAATTCCCTCGTGCGAAGCCGGAGCGCGTCACTAGTTAATAATAAATACTCATAGCTTATTTTCTTTTCAGACGCACAAACTATACGCTTTACGATATTGGGGTTGTGAACTATTGTGTCTTATAAATATAGTTCTACAGTTGTGGATCATGGACGCTTTCTTCAACGGCGAGTTCTTTTCCTATGGGACAAGAGTGTTGGGCTACAGCGAAGTGCCACAGGAAGAAAGGTATAGAACGCTATTTGTACTGTAGTAAATTAAAATGTCGATGTAAAAATATTCGCTTTATATAAAAAGGATAGATATCTAGTGCATTAATATCAAAGTAGTCCTAGGTTCAATACAGCTGAGTTATATGAAATTCATACATGCTCTCCTCATAATTAAATTTAAATGTATTAATAAATGTAACTATGATTGTTATTTTATGTAAGTAAGTAAGCTGTAGAAATGGTTTAGGTATTTTTTTTATTTTCTTTATTATTCATACAAATCTTTATACAGATCTAACCTAACTATATATATATAAATAAAAAATAAAAAAAACAGTTTTAATGTACAGTATATTATCTTAAGGAAATAAAAACAATGTTAAAATCACATGTGAATTCATAGAAAAAACATAAAAAAATATTAAAAAACGTCTATTTATAATAAAATAAATTTAATACTTAAACATCACTATGGTGATAGTCTAATTGATAGTCGCCTCGAAAAAGCCGAAAAGCGGGGACGGAGGAAGCAGGGACTAAGCAACGGAGTGTCTTAACACTAGGTTCCCACGGTCCCTGCAGTTTCGTCTGCCTACACTGCCATGTGCGGGATAAAGCGTGAAGCTGAAAAAAAATCATAAAAAAACTTAAATTTAAACATTATTTACAGATATGATCCAATGATATACGTGTTCCCGCGCGTGACAAAATGCACGTTCCACAAGTACGGAGCGTCTGGAACGATTCAAACTCACGACTCCCTCTGTATCTTACCACTCAACATCGTTAACGAGAAAACGTACATCTTCCTTTGGTTCTGGTACATTATACTAGCGGTTATACTTGTACTGTTAGTAATTTATAGGTGAGTTCATTGTTAATTTTTTTTTATATAATATATTAAGTTTTATTTGAGTTGCACTTTTAAATACTTATCTTAGTTATATTAATTTAAATTTATAATTGAATATATGGAATATGCATAAACCACGTAATTTTGGTTAAAAATATGTTTATATGAATTCTCTTTTATATTCTTACTAAACAAATAATATTAATAATTAATAATTTCAAGAGATCTTCTTAAATTAAGAATCTTCTAGAAACTTTTCGCTCTTTCCACTCTTTTCATAGAGTAAAACGTTTTGTTCCCGAACGACCTCTGTATGACCTCTTATCTAATGTTACTAATTAATAGACATTTGCCTTGTCGGTAATTTGTTTAAATATAATACTAATGACATAAAGTGCATTCAACTTGACCGTTATATGAGTTGTGATTCAAGATAACCAGTCTTTACGCTAGTTAGCGTATTATAGACGATTGTACTACTTGCTGATATAGTTCCAGATAGGAAATTTTTTACTTCTGGTACACAACAAATTTTGGAATGACAGGTCTCAGATAGAAATATCTAGCAGATAAAGACCTGTTGAAATTATAAATCTCCACATGGTAGAGAGCATTATCTACCAGCCTAATGTCTGATACTATCCGTAACCAGTAAAATTGAACTTTTATCTAATAGTAGAAATAAGAGGGAATCATTTTCTTTTCCTCGTCTATTTTTTATATTATATTTTTATGGGAATTGAACCCATAGTCATAACTTCAGCCATTTTATTTGACGATTAATCTTTCAACTTCTTTTAAGTCCACGCATTCCAAAATCTTGCTTGCTTTTTGTTCTTACTACAAGATATTTTAAATTATTGGTTAATAATATACCTGATTTTATATGTATTTAATGTGATTATGTTTATAGTTTATACTCGCTTATATAATCATGCAAAGAAAGTCGTTAAACATGTTTCTCTATTTACGGCCCATTTCTCCGACTATGGATAAAGTTTCAGATAATAAGCTAGTAGTTAATGTTGTCTACCAAATAATAGTCTCAACGACTCTTTATCTGCTAGATATTTCTATCTGAGACTTGTGACAAAGACAAAATTTCTTGTTTATCTGCCAGATAACGAACATAACTTATCTGGGACTTTATCAACAAGTGGTGACACCGGCCCTTTGTTTAAAAATAGTTAAACATAAGTAATATAGTAAATATTTACCAATGGTTAATCATTAGCTGTTTATTTTAATAAGAAAACAATGTAATGGCGCCGTCGTGCTGTTATTGTGTCGTGCCAGATTACACGCATTGGTCGTTGATTCAAATCAATTTGGTTGTGATATTCATAATAAAATATAACGACCTCGACCTGATTGTTGGTCCTCACCCTAAATCGCTATCTCTTTACTTACTTATGGGTTTTTTTATGAATCATAAATGATCATAAATATGTATATTTTATTACCAGAACATCGTGTCTTCGTCAAGGAAAGAAAAATATTTACACTTTTCACTCTGACAAGACAGAGCGCAGCGTTGAGTTCCTCATATCAACGTGTAATGTCTTGACATTCATGTGGAAAGCAACACTACTTTCTCCACCTAGTGTTTATTGTGTCGTTCTTAAATGATAAAAAAACCGATATGTTATTTTTTAAAATAGTAAAATGAGTCTAAATCCTCTAACGGAGAGATTTATTTATGTTTTTATTTCTTTATTTATAAATAATATCATACAAATGAGAATAATACACATAAGGCGATATTATGACTTAGCCATCTCTTCCAGATAACCTTTAGGGCGAAAAGAAATATTTTATCTCTATTTTTTCTTTGTTTATTATAAAATATTATATAATATTAAATTGAAGAAAATACTAATGTATTTCCAGGTTAGTAATAATCTTCGTGCCGTCGGTCCGGCCGCGTCTTCTCCACGCTAGATCGCGAACTATAGCAATGGAGGCAGCCGTCATAGTGTCCAGAAAGACGGACGTTGGCGACTGGTGGCTCTTATATATGCTTGCTAGGAACATGGATCCGCTTATTTATAGGTAAAATTATTATAAATATTTCCAGGTTTAAAGGTCCAAGTCTTGCTGAAAAAGTTAAGACACTCTGTTCTTGGCTTTCAGCATTTTGGGGATGTTCTTTGTAGGCGTTGTAATAATAAGGCTTAGACTTACTTTGAATAAGTATTAATATTTTCTGATAATTTCTGCAGAAAATGAAAAACGATGTCTTGACGCTAGATTATTTTATTATAATATACTATATATCGTGAGGCCAAAATAAAATATAACATATTTTTATATGTTTGAAAGTGTTAACCGTAGAGGACCGTCGTGGCGCAGAGGCGCAACGTTTGCCTGTAACGCGACGGTTTCTGGGTTCGATTCCCACTGGGGGAAGACGGATTTTTATATTTCCATTTTCTTCGCTCTGGCAAAGCACGACGTTGACTTCCTCCACTATATGGTTCCTGCAGGTTCCTCTGACTACCCTGCCGTGTGCGGAATAAAGCGTGCAATCCACACAGAGTATAGAAAACATATCTGCAGAAATTATATAACATTTAGACAATTATCCAAGAGTGAGCAAAAGGGTTAAAAAGGGTTTTTTTAAATAAAATTATTTAATTTTGTTTTCAGGGAGCTTATATCAGAATTAATTAAAAGAATGGGAGAGAAAAGCGGCCCGCGCGCGTGACGACTGCCCAAA
The DNA here is from genome assembly GCA_037178615.1 of Dione vanillae. Lineage (NCBI taxonomy): Eukaryota > Metazoa > Arthropoda > Insecta > Lepidoptera > Nymphalidae > Dione > Dione vanillae. Next base: position 39,726 of record JAZFAU010000031.1, read on the forward strand.
CCGACTAACATCGCTATTGTAGGCGACTGACACACGCCCACATGAGGCATGCCTTGTTTGTATCATTATTATTATTAATAATATGGGTATAGCGTTGTAATTATTAATTTTATACAGGATTTTCTGGCGAATATTCCCTTTTATTTGGGAAGGTTCTCAATTTGTAGTCGTTTATTTTATTGTTTTTTGTGAACTGGCAACCCTTGTGTTGTCAATTTTTTTTAGAAAGGTTTTGTTTTCTTTATATTTGATAAACCTTGATAGTGTTGTTGCCATGTACTGCAAACCTTGTAAAAGCCTCGTTTTTTATTATTTAAATATGTATATATTTCTCACATAACTTAGAGTATGGGTTTTTATACAACTAATGCAAAATAAAAAGAAAAGTCAAAATGGTAAATTAACAAGGTTATACATACATGGCGATATTATATTTTATTATTTTTCAAAACAATATTCTAAGCTTTGAGAGCCTAGTATTTTAATTTTATATATTTAATTATTGCCAATATTATGGGAAGTCAATTTGCCTGTAGTTATATCAGTTGTGGCAATACAATAACTTGTTAGTTTAAGATATTTCCTAATATAGTTAGTTGCCATAAGCGAAAAAAGATTTTTTATAATGCTTATGTAATTTAACGACTTTTTAAATTGATTGGTAGACATTACTGTTTTGATGCTATGAGAATAAAAATCTACAATAAGAATTATAGATAAGAAAAATACTTTTCTTTTTCAATAAAGCGTACATTTGTAAAAAAACCAAGCTTATTTTAATAGATGCTTTGAAAAATACAACCTCTTTGTTGTTTAATTCACATTTTTCTAACATTTTGTGATATATATTTTAATTTATATTACTTTCGGAATTTCTATATTAATGACATCTTTCAAAGAAATTCCACATTATATTTTTTTTGTCTTTGTAATGTTTTTACTAATATTTAAAATCACTTTCGCCTCTCAATTTAAAACGGTCGTTTAAAATTATTATATTCATGTAAATATAAAACTACACTTATTATGATATATAAAATGCTAACCACATGATATTATATAAGATTAAAAGACAAATGAATCTCGTGCACTGCCATTTTTATATGCTCGAATATTTCAATATAAAGACTCGTGTCGTTTTTAAATTTAAAACTTCTTTGAAATAGTTGTTTTGTAAATATATTTAAATAAATAATCTGTCAAAATCAAGTATTCTATTATGTTTTCAACAGTGGCAACTTTTAGTGAATATTTTTTAAATTTCTGACTATATACTTTTTTATTTATTTAATCTGTGTATGTATTCTAATGAATGTTGTCATTTCGATTTGTATATCGAAATAAATCATGTCCTAATAAAGGTTGTAATTATTATAGGGTTTCGAATATTATACGTACGAAGTTTTACGTACCTGATTTTTCTATATATATTGCATGTTTTGATTCCAGTGTTGCCATTAAGTAAAAATTGATTTTGGCACCGTATATTGGAACTTTTCGCTACAAAATGTTATATATGAATCATAACACGATTATAATAATTTTTAAAATAGCTTATTTACATTAAAAAAGAAATTAAAATGTTAATTTTTTAAAATATTATTGGATAAAGACTGAAAATTTATTATACTAGTAACATTATTTAAAGCGATGATTTTATACATTTATGTTTTGTATCGCCAGTGATATACTAACGAACTAATTAATATCGACCTTTTGAGAATATCAACTGAGTTTGTCTTTGTTTTTGTTTTGTAACAAGTGCGAGTTTGAATCCCGCCCCGGAATGGTATTTTTTGTGTAAGTGAATATGTTAAGAACTAATATTGACTTTCTCTAGTTTGAATAACAAATATTATAATTTTTATATTTCATTTGTTAATTTGACACAACTCGTTTTTGTAGCGGAAACGTTCAATATAAAATACCATATTAATGATCTGTAGACGATAGCTATTTTTTAAAGTTGATACAAATTCAATTGTGTAAAGCCTAAGCAATATTTTTTTCAAATATTTAATATATATATAATAAATATAATTTCTCATATTACTATATACATATATATTTGTACATGACGTGTGCCAATTTATATTTGCTTTATGAGACTCGAAGTAAAAGACATTTGACATTAGGTTATGCATATCACGATGTTAGTGTAAGAGTTAATTGTAACGATCGTAGAACAACGGTAATATGACTAAAAATTATTATTATTGCTTTTATATAAACAAAAGAGAGGCCGTCGTAGCGTCTGTCTGTTCGATTCCCATGAAAGGGGAATTAGTTGACAGCTTACGTACTATGTTTCTCTATGCCTTTGACCATCCTGCTTTTTCCGGGAAAAGTGTGAAGGTATTTTCGTTGGAAAATTCAATTCAATTCAAATTTGTTTGAAAAATGTAAAATTCTTTTGACCATTTTTATATTTAAAAAATTTAGTATGAGAGTTTCCACGAATACGTGTTCTATGGTCGGGAAATATCTAATATGAAATAAAACTATTGTTTTAATTGTTTACATGTGTCTGTCTATATCATTGTTGCACAAAACAACAATAACGTTTTGCTTTTTATATATATATATATTTCTTTATATATAAATAAGTATATTAAATTGATAAATTTTATATGGCAACATTTATACAATGTTGCCATATTTTCAAAGGAACTGAGTAAAATCGTATATCTAAGACTGTAATCGCCTTACGTATATACAAATGTTGGAGGTATATGATTGGATGTGTGTTCGTCTTGGTTTTATATTTGTATGTGATTTACACGTTGGCCCAATGTTTGTTAATATAATAATTGTTATTTTTATTCCGATTCACAGATTGGCCCGATATAATGAAAGTTAATTAGTTTAAATTCTTTGTTTTTCCCAATATATTATTTCTAAAATGATTTCTTAAGAACTATATAACATTTTAGTCCCTAACTTTTTCATTTTTTTCTAAATATTACGCCAACGTGTATAAATTCGTTTGCGATTTTATAATGTCTTAAATGTTAATAGTTATCGAGCAATAATATACATATGTATGTATAATGTATGTCTTAAGTAAGAATTCCGTACCATTTAAAAATAAAATAAGATCTTATTATCTGTGGTAATTAAAAAAAAATTAACTGTCATGTCACGGAATGTATTTCGATTTCAATTTTAGCCTCTTTGTAACTACGAGGTGAATGATCTATTTTCAAATTAATAATATTTTTTTGATTTTTTTTTTATTATATTTAAACTGATTTTTCTTGATTTTTTTTGGTCCATTGCGAGTAATGCAGCGAGATTTATAGTGTAGATACTTACTTTAAAAATATATTTGAATTTAAATTACAAATAAACTTTGCAAAAAAGATTTATTTTAAATAAATTAAATTTGACATGATTTTGTAGGTTCGAAGAAAGAACTGTTTCTATTAGAATGCTCTAGTAACACAAAACGTGGTGTTGAGTTCCGCTACTTAACACCTAATATAACTTGACACCTAATAATAGTATATTAACATAAGTTCTTTATGGCTATCCCGCTGTATGCAGGATAAAGCGTGAAAGTCAAACTCACACTTATATACAAATACCTGTTTTTTATAATTGTGTTGTATGAATCAGGATTTCTCAAACTTTTTCAATGTTTCCACACGTGTTTTAAGTTAAATAATAGGTAGAGCCTAGTATAGATGAAAATAATAACTGTATAGATATATAAAATTACTTTATTATTAACAATATTAACCATCTCGCTGCTTCACGTATTGGCATTAAATGGTCTTTGGTCAGCTTATCTATGAATTAATAGAACATTTGGTTTCTCATTGATTTATTTTTTATTGAGGAATATAAGGTATATTAAAAAAATCCTTTTTTTATGTATTAATGTATGTATATGTTACGATCAAAATTACAATGCTAATTCTTTTTTAATTTCCCACTTAGTTAAAATAGATGCGGCGTTGTGTTCCGCCAATCGACGACATCGACGCAATGTCTAGATTTCAGGCTGAAATAAAAAAAATCGGGTAATGTAAATTAAAAATATATAGTGATTACTTATTAATAATCGGATTTATTCGAGAGAGCGCGGGTTCAAATACTGTGTTCGAAATTTAAATATTTAAAAATAAATTGTAACATTTTGTTTTTATTTTTTAAATTAAAATGACATCGCTCACAATCTTATTAGTTTAGTTAGTTTTATAACTTGCATTTATTTTAGTTAAGTTACATATAATACATGTATATTTTTAATATTATGTCTCGAATAAAGACGCTTTGTATGGATTTGTTCGTGACTCGATGGTTTTTAAGTGAATTTTGTAATTCTTTATTATTTATTACAGAGCTCTTGTACTATGATATTTTAGTTTGTAAGGACTTTAGTTGAAAGTGAATATATAATTTTGATTTTTTTAATGATTTTTTTTTCTTAATGTTTATCCCTGTTAGATTCGTAAATAAAGCGTTTAATTTCAATGCCTAATGCAGTAAGTATGTAGTAAATCTAATATATTGAAGATATTTTTAAAATTTTTACATTTTTAAAGATGTCTAAATATTTTATTGTAAATAAAATTTTATTCAAATTGAAATTCAAAATAATTTCTAAAAAATCTCTAAGAGCACTTTCGATTCCTTATTCATAGGCTCCCGCCTAGGTCTAGGAATGTCTGTGAGGATAGTGTGGCGCAGAAGCACAGCGTTTGATTTTAAAAACAACGGTAGACGGTTCCCACTTGGGATTTTTTTTCATTATCCTCCCTCTGGTGACAAAATAAAGTGCGGCGTTGAGTTCCGCAACTCAAGTAAGAAATATCTTAACACTACGTACATTTAGTTCGATATTAATACTAAAGGATGAATGGATTACACGTTAAAAACATTAAAAGGATATTATACAATTGTATAGTGTATACTTTAGTGATGTAACAAATATTCGCATTCACATTTGCAAAAAAATCTGCGTATGTTTTGCGAACAATTAATGTCAAAAAAATATTTGACGACGATAATACGTTATTAAAATGTAAATCAGTTTACTTTTTGTGTTTTTTAATACACAAAACATTAACTTAACCTCGTAATTACATTATCAGTCTTCATTATATCTCATGAAACAATTTTTGTAATGTAACCTAAACAAACAAAAATCAATTCTCTCTCCCTTCTAAGAAAAGTTTTATCAGCGAATACTCAGGTTTTTAATGTTATAATCCTGTGCCATTTTCCTTGCCGTAAGCAATTGGCGCTAAATTTAAAAGAATTACTGAATATCCATTCGCATTCACATTCGCGAATGTCGGTAGCAAATATTCACATTCGCGTTCGTGAATGTTAAAAAATGACATTCGTTACAACCCTAGTATAAACACTTACTACAAGTGATCTATTAAATCTTTGTATCAATACTAGTATAATTTTTTTAGCAACTATTGTCAATTGCATTTTTTTTAATGTTTTAACATAAATTATTGTTCTGTGTGTTTTAACTTAATGATAAGGCTTATCTGAGCTCTTGATGCTGGAATTTATGAATATAAAACATTTGACCTCAACTCCTACACTTATCTACTGGATTTACCAACACTTACGTTTATTGCAGTTCAACTTGCAAGTCACTGATAACTGAGCTTTAGAGGTTACCAGCGTAGATTACAGGTTAAAGTAACCAAAATGACAAAATGGGCTGAATGAAAATAAAAATTTCATATATTTTAGCAATGATATAAAAGAACAACCACAACAATCTAACAAAAATAAATCTAAGCGAGTTCAACTAAAAGACTTAATGGTTGGGAGGCTAAGGTTCAATTATCTACTAGATAAAGACTGTTTGTTAAAACATTTTTATCTGCTAGATAGTTACACCTAAGACTTGTGAAGCCAAAATATGTTGTTAATCTGACAGAAATGGAACTCATTTCCTTATTGGGACTCTATCATCAAGTGGTGAAACCGGCTCTAAGTCTATCATGTTTGTGACTTATTACGAAAACAAAATAAAACTATTTCCAAACAAAATATTTCCTACCAAACCAATTTTAAATTTTTTAAACCATTACGAGGTGGCGTCTACCTGTAAACGGGACGGTTTGTGGGTTCGATTCCTATGAGGGGAGGATTTATCTATTTTCATTTCCTACCCTCTAGGAACCAGGCAAAGCCCGGCGTTGAGTTCGCAACTCAATAAGCAATGCCTCGAAAAGGCGGAAAGCGGGAACGCAGAAAGCAGGAACTAAGCAACGGAGTGTCTTAACCCTAGGTCCTTGCCATGTGCAAGATAAAGCGTGAAGACATAAAAAAAAGAATTATTGTAATTAGAGTGCATACACAATTAACTTCTAACAATAGGACAAATACATATACAATAAGAATCGTTTTATTCATTTAATATTGTACAATATAATAAAAGACCATACAACTGCGCGTCAAGACTGACGTTATTCTCTTTAAATATAGCTTTCTTTAAATTCACTTAAATTAGTAAATAAAATATCAACTACTGTCACAATTTCCTAATTTTGTTTGTTTTCTGTTCCTTTTTTTAGTAATAAATAATAAAAAACTGCTTATTTATAAATATTGTAGTTATCACCGTTACCTATAGTTCATATCGCAAATGGTTTTTACAATGCTTGTGCGACTCGCTATATATACTGTCTGTCCGAGTGTCTCGTCAGTCAGTAGTCAGTTAGCGCAATGTACAAATTACTAGTGGTACTCGTTGCAAGTGTATGCGTCGCGAACGCAGCGCTTATTTTTTTGCATCCGGGTCCAAAACCTGAAAAATTCAGTAAGTTTTTCTTTAATACAAATATTTTTTATATAATATGACAGCCATGTTAATGTCCACTTAGGAAGTTGTACTTGTGTATGGATGATTTGAATATAGCAACTTTAATTTAACGTTAATTTTTGTTTCGATGGAAGATTTTATTTTTAATACCTTAGTTTAGTGACAAGATCGGCGCGCCGGTGAGTTGGGCGGAAAGTGGGAAATAGAATGTTTTTACACTATAACTCTACCAATCTGCTTCAGGCAGTATAATAGTTATAGTAAAGTACAATATATGCATCCATCCCATATATATCGTTCATATATCTTCATTGTACTCATATCATATAATAAGTATAGTTTGAAATATAAGTCAATCAATATTTTATAATTTTTTTTATACAAAAAGCTAAAAGTATTAAAAAATCTTATAAATTATGTATTTTTCAGAGGACCAAGAGGGTTGCTATATTGCTGAACTGGACCGTGTAATACCAGAATTTGGTAACGCTTCCTCCATCTCCTCCTGCTCGGGGTACTTTTGCTACAAGGGGTTGATTCAATATGACAAGTAATTTGTTTTTTAAAATATAATATGTACAACTATATGTATTTGAAGTTAATGTGGATTGAAACTCTTTGTAATGACAATTGAAAAAATGACTAGATGGTTGTGGAATCTACCCCATTCATTGGAATTCCGAATCTACTTCTCCGCTCTAGATTGTCTATATTTTGATACACTTTGAAGTAAAAATATAAGTAAATCACCAAAATATAAGTAAATCATTACAGTATATTTATATATTGATTTATTATTATTATAATTTACTTTTCAGTTGTGAAGGTGTAATACCAGAAGAGTGCAAGTTTATTTACAAAAATGGCAAGTCGGTTCCTTACCCCGCTTGTTGTCCAGCGGTTGAATGCCCAGAGTTATCCGAGTGGCCAAACTACTATATATTTGAGCAACACTACATTGATAAAAAGAATGAAATAATAGCATGATAACAAAAAATATGTTAGTAGTGTATATTTTATGTCACACTATATATATACCTGTATAAATTATAATTTTATTAATGTTTTTGTAATAAATATATGTTATTGAACATACAATTTGTATAATTTATACATTATTTGTTATAAATATTCACTTAATAAAAATAAGTTATATAAACCGCCATTCTTCTGCCAGGGCAGAAAAATTTACACTTGAAATCAAAAACGCTTTCTATTGATTAGATACCTAAAGCTTTTTTGGCATTTTTGATATGTCCCTCCCCCAAGAGATCCTATTTTAAGACTAAAACCCGTCGTCTATATATCGTACATTTTTAATACGCTTTTATTAGTTTCACTTATAATTGAGTAACTCACCTTACACTGAGAGAACGTGGCTTTTATAAGTTTTCAGTATACTCTATTTCTATATGTGTCTCGCTAGCCGAGTGGTATGAGGTACAACATTGCAATGACTATTTTGCAGTGACTTTTATGCTGTGGTCATGGGTTCGAATCTCGTCCGTACCACTGAAAAGTGTTTTTTAGTCTATTTTTTATTTAATTTTTATTTTGTTTTTATTTCTTTTTTATAATATATTATTTTTATAACATATTATATTTTATAATAAATTATTTAATTTTTAATTTTATTCACCAGTAAAAAGTCAAAAATTTTATTAAATGAAAAGAAACGAAATAATAATGAAGTACCACATTAAACTAAAAAATAAAAAATAAACATAGTTTAAACAAACTAAAAAACATGCTTTTTAAGTATACTAAACTAAAAAGTAAACAATAATTCTTAAAACAAGTTAAAAACAGTAATGATCGAAAAATTCTAATATTATAGTGAAAAAGTGTGGGGCGCTTTGTGCCATATTTACCTATTGAGTTGGTTATTCCTTTTCCCTTCCCTACATACACAATCTCTGTAAAGATGCACTATATAGTATCAGTTGCTTTATATACGAAAAATATGGCACAAAGCGCCCCACGCTTTTTCACAATAATATTAGTCCAAGCTTGCAACAAAGATTAATTTAATTATTTAAGGACTAACACTGATAAAAAGTCACTTTCTCCTTTTTGACCTTTTTCTAGTTTCCATCTATCTCTATGACGAAAATTCATCAAAATCGGTTTTAAAAAGCTTCTTTCACATGAAAACATTGCAGCCAGCAGGTGAAGTCTATGGACTTTTGCATTTACATTAAGTATGGAATGCGCAGCTTACGACTAAAAAAAATAGTTTGATTTCCGACTTTGTTGAACGAAAATTTGTTGGTTTTTAACTCTACCACGTCGCCATCAATACATAGTTCTTTCTCTTTCGTGGTTTTGTGGTTTTTAGCTAGCTAGCTGGGGTGCTTTTTAAGATATTATCGAAATGATAATCACTCTACTCATACCTGTCAATAAAATATCTATAACCATTGACACCATGCACCCCACGCTTTTTTTAAAATAAATATATTTTTTTATTCACACTATTATTAATTTATATTCATATAAATTTTTAACGGCGGAAAGCGGGGACGGAGAAAGCAGGGGCTAAGCAACGGAGTGTCTTAACACTAGGTTCCCACGGTCCCTGTAGTTCCCTCTGCCTACCCTGCCTTGTGCGGGATAAAGCGTGAAGCTAAAAAAAAAAAATAAAAAAATAAAAATTTAACACTATTTTTATAAATTAATTTAAATTTATTTTCTATGTTTTAGTTCGGTTTTCTATAAAAAACGTGTTTTTTAGTTTTTTAAACTATTATTTATTCTATTTCCATTTCCATCCGATCCATTGACGTTACTACCACTACTGCCACTTGTTCTAGTATTACGGACATCTGCCTATAATATATAATAATTAATAAGAATATCAAGTTCCTTCTTTCCCTTTGTTATGCACAGCTTTCACATTGTTCAGTTAACCTGCAACATACTGATAACTGAGGTTAAAAGGCTACAGGAATAGCCCACTCAATAAAATAACCAAGCCGCTCATGATAAAGTGACCTGGTCAAAAGATTTATTTATATTTTTAATAAAAAAAATATATATTGTTTATTAATAACATAAAAAATAAAGTTAATCTGAAACAAGCACTGTCATTTAAGATACGCCTTAAACTAATTGACCTAATTAAGTAAACCTGTCATGTATGTGACACGTTTCAATAAAAACTAAAATGGTTTATCCCACACTTGGCAAAGGAGACTGCAGGAACCATAGGAGTCTAATGTAAATACACTCCGTTGATTAGTCCCTGCTTTGTCCATCCCCGCTTCCCGCCTTTTTCAAAGCATTGCGTGTTGAGTGAAAGAAATAGGAAAATCCATCTTCCCCGATTGGGAATCGAACCCAGAAACCGTCGCGTTACAGGCAGACATTTCGCCTCTGCGTCACGACGATTCCGACGTCCGGTCCGAGCGTCTTTCTTAATTTTTTAAAATATAAGAATATAAAGTTCATTATTTATAAGACAAAAACATTACCACCGATTCACTTATGTGGTTCACCGTACATTCTCCTTCGTGTATTCTCCAAACAACGTGACATTGGCGAAGTGAATTGTGCTCAACTGGCACTCCCGGAACGCCATTACCGTAGAACAGAATAGAACACTTATGTGGTCATTGGAATCTTTAAATAGGTTAATATTTAACATAGAAACGTCATTTTACAATTCTTTTAAACTGTGATACATAATTTTGTTGGACGTTTTCTGGGACCATATTGTATACACTGTCTAGTTATCCGCGTTGTAACTTTAAGTCTATTTCCATATAAATAACAACAATAATAATATATTAAGATGCAACTGTTAGTAAATCAATTTCTTTAAACTTTTGCATTAAAGAACCTTTTTCTAGATAACACATTGAGCGAATAGCTCGCTTCTGAAATTCATCTTGTCATCTCATCGCTTCTGCTGTCCATCGCTTATCTCTGTAATGTGCAACATGGCCAGCTCATCGCCTTTTTAGGTCTGTAATGTAGGACCTCGATGAACCCTGTTCTTTTCGAAGTGAGTCTCTTCCTACTTTTGTATTTTTCTTATTTTAAAGAGAGTTCTTGGCTTTCTGACATCGAGCTAATTTTGTTTTAATTTTATTACTGTAGGCTGTCTTCTGGCTATACGAGCGGGTAGTTACATACTTTAAATTTTAAGTTTTTTCAACCTAAAATTTAACATCTAAAATTTTCAGTTTACTAAAAGAAGTTAATAAATAAAATGATTGCTTATTAAATTTTATAATATTGTAGTTAGCACTCTTACATATATTTCATATCGTAAATGGTTTTTACAATGTTTGTGTAGATCGCTATATATACTGTCTGTCCGAGTGTCTCGTAAGTCAGTAGCTAGTTAGCACAATGTACAAATTATTAGTAGTACTCGTTGCGGCTGTGTGCGTCGCTAACGCGGCACTACCTTTATTCCGTCCGGCGCCAAAACCTGAAAAATTCAGTAAGTTTTTTTAAATAAATACAATAAGTGAATAAAATAACTTTAAACTAAGCCATTATATTAAATATTTATTATCTGTTTTATCCCTCATAGCACTCCCCCAATCTTAAGTAATGCCACTGCTCCCCTTTTCAATATATACAATAAAACATTCCATGGTTTATTGCTATATTGACTGTATACAGTTGAGGTGGATTTTTTTACTGTTCTGTTTTATTTTTTTAATTCAGCAGCACAGCGTTTGATTATGAACTGGAGAGGTCTAGGTTCAAGCTTCACTTATGAGAAAGAATTAGTTTCGACTTTTCTTTTTTTAAAACATCTTATTACAAGAGTAAAGACGACGAGTGAACAAGACGTTAACAAGGCGCGGTGTTGAGTTCCGCCACGAGACGCTCAATGTTTCAAAAGTTAGACGGAAAGTAGTGAACGGAGTGTCTCACTTGAGGTTACTATGCTTTGTCTAGTGTCCATAGGGGCTGGATATAGCGTGAAGTTGTAGATATGTTTATACATACATACATATGTATATATGTATATACGTTCTCTATATACCATTAATATACCCTACATATATGTATATATAGTATAATGTTACAAATATAGTTAGGTATTTGTAAGAACGAAACTAAACGTAAGAAAAAAATCTAATAAATAATGCATTTTCAGAGGACCAAGAAGGTTGTTACATTGGTGAACTGGACCAGATGATACCGATTGGTGGGAACGCTTCCTCGACATCCTCCTGCGCGGGATACTTTTGCTACAAGGGATACATTCAATATGAAATGTAAATTTTTTATCTTTTTAAGTATTTAAGACTAAATGACTCGTGAAGTCATGCTTTGATGACTACATAAAATCGATCGGTTGTGGGATCGATTACTAGTTGACGGAACTAATTATATGTACATATGTCTCTGCTCTAAACTCTTTCCGTATTTTGTTATATGCGGGGTCCATTGTGAAGCTAAAATATGAGCAATTAAATTATTCATGCCATATATTTAGATATATTATAACCAAAGATTGTGGGTTCGATTTCCCTTTTGGTTTGAATTATGCCCGAGCATTGAGTTTCGATACTCAAAACTTTTAGAAAAATTTGAAATAATTTTAAATTTTGAAAAATTTGTGCGGAATTGGGGAAGAGAATGTCTTTACATCAGTTTTGTTCTGTTTTTTAAATTATAAAGCAGTCTAAAAATTCCAACTGAACAGCTTTAAGCTACTTGACAAGTGTCACATTGAATCTAAGCCACGTTGATAGAATTTAATAATATTAGAGTCAAGTATTCACACTTAATATGTCATATCATTTCCCAACTTACTGATAAAGTGTATATAAAAAAATATTTAATAAGGTTTATGTTTTCAGATGTGAAGGGCCTGTACCGGATGGCTGTACACTATTTCACAACAATGGCACATTGAAACCTTACCCCGATTGTTGTCCAACAGTTATATGCCCAGTAATGTTGTTGTAGACAAATGATGCCTAATTTAAGGAATATTTCATAATAAAATATTGCAAGAAAAACAACACTTTTATTTTTATTTTATGTCGGAATGCACACAATAAGACAAAAATAAAATATATTTTGTAGTATTTTACTAAACACTCTTATTATATAGCCTTAATCTAATCCTATCCACCCCTCACTCACAGGATTTCTTCATGTTTGTCAGACGTATGTATTGCTCAACCAAATAAAGCGTCTTGATAAGAGATCTCCACCACTTTAAGAATTACAAATTGATATTGACAACAAGTTCTACATAAAGAGCTTTTTCTAAAACAATAAAGTTACTAATTTTAAAAATATTGTATATAAGTATTGGTTAAGATTTTCCACAGACAAGATTTTCCAAAGTAAAAAATATTTGTTTTTGCTTAAGTTATGTTCTTGCGCACTTCTTTCCTTTTTCTTAACTAATCTAATGTATAACAACTACCGAATCTTAGTCTCTCAAGGTACTAGATGAAGAAATTTATCTCTTGGTAACGTTACCACTATAAAATATCACTTATATACAGTTTTTATTTATAAGATACTGCATTGTAAGCGACTGTCTGTCACGGCCGACATAAAAAGTCAAACGAGCTTATTCATTTCATAGACTCCGGAGGTCGTCGCACGATTTGCTCGCAGCTTCCTTTCCCAGCTCGCTTTCCACATTCTATGTCTATAATGACAGCGTAATTATAGTCCTTGCAATTAGTACAGGGTTTTGGTTGAAATTAAAATCCACGAAATATAACGTGTTTTTCAAGCAATTTTTTACTCGAAAAAAATTGTTTTGAGTATACATTACTACTTTATTCAAGCTTCTCCTCTTTAGGAGTAAGGCAAAAAAACTAATCTTATATGAAAATGTTCTGTACTCACTTTTACACGAAACGTGTGTTCAAATCTCGTTAAGTTCAAATTTAAATATCTACTTATTATTTGAGGATACTGATATTCCTCCAGTGTTTAAAATTATCAATAATGTTTTAGAATGTCATTGTATGCTTTGTTATTCACAAGAATTAATAAATATTTGTTAGAAAGAGTGCTGTACTACAAGGATGGCTGTTGTGAAATTTTGGTAATATATTTATATGAAAATAAAAATAAAGAGATTTAAAATATTCGTATAATATCCGTTCGTATATTCTAGGGATTCTGCTGAAGGAGATGTTAGTTACAAGAATTGAAGAAAATGAAGTTTGCGATCATGTGTATGAAATGGTCTCCATTATAAGTCAATAATAGTTTTTTAATAAAGAAAAACACCCAATAAAACTATATTGATACATCTATCAATATAGTTTTTTTTGGGATTTTTTCATTGTTTACTGCTTTACTATAAATTCTACCTTAATCTTATCTTAAATCTTATCTTAAGATATTGGTCGTTTTTTTTTGAACAGTGCCCTAGAAAATGTATTTAAAATGTTGTAGCGATTTCTAGTTCTCTGCACAAGCTTGTTTCAACAAATGCGTTATGTAAATTTTAACTGAACATAACTGATGGTTCCTGTTTTTTTCTTAAATAATGTGTGGGACATGGTATTATAACACCATGCGCGTTGATTGGCGGAGTGTGGCGCTAAACTTCTCCGAACTCAGATAGAAAAATTTAAAAAAATAATTAAAATCTAATGAAATTACATTACAAGGACTTGCTCAAGTGACACTCTTGAGCTGTTACATGAATTTAGTTCTTTGTTCAGTTCCTGCAAGTCACTTCGCTTCTTTAACCACTTTAGTATTTTTACTAAGCTTCGTCGAACTTACTTTAGTATCATCTCAAAAAATGATTTTTTTATTACATAACGTGTTAATAACATAGCTACATAGGCCTACACGAAATTTTAATAATTTTATTGCCACATATTCTTCATATTATTATTATATGTTTTGGTTTCAACTTCTCAACTTTAAGCAGGTTTACAACCATAACTACGGGCATTCATTCTTTAATAATGATTCAGCTTTAAAATTACATAGTTCAGTCAACTATACCCGTATCATTTTAACCTCAGCAATAAGTATATTGTTGAGGTTGAGGTACGGGAATTGCCTCAAAATAATCAATATATAATAAAAGTAAATCATTAAAGTAACCAAGCAGCCCCCAAAAAAGTGGTCTATCTGAAAATGATGTAATTTTTTAATAATGATATATAAAATACACTTTAAAATCTTTTTTACTGTCATTACACTGGAGAAGCCACAAACTATAATAGATCTAATGATTGTGAGTCTAAAGTTAGTCCGTTATGTCAATGACGGTCCATTAGGAGTTTCAGAAAACTACCACTGTCTACCGGCTATTATTACAAAATCGTTTCAGTACTAATATTGAAAACGCTAAAGAAAATGTATGATTATTAATAAGACAAATACAGAGAAACTAAGAACAATTTTTTTAATATTTGATTATGATACATGATAAATTCTAAAAGAGTTAGAGGACCGCCGTGGTGCAGAGGCGTAAGCGTTTGCCTGTAAACGCGACAGTTTGTGGGGTCGATTCACACTCGAGGAAGACGGATTTTTCTATTTCCATTTTCTTCGCTCTGGCAACTAGGCAAAGAGCGACGTTGAGTTCCGCCACTCAACACGCATTGCCTCGAAAAAGGCGAAGAGCGGGGACAGAGAAAGCAGGGACGTAAGTTCATATGGTTCCTGCAGTTCCCACTGCCTACCCTGCAATATGCGGGATAAAGCGTGACGCCAAAAAAATACAAAGAAATCCACAACGCCTGTCGTTTCTTATTATATTTATGACGTTTGTTTTAAAGCTTCATACTTTACCCTGCTCATAGCAGGGTAGGTAGAGGATAACTATGAGAACCTAGTGTTTGGAACCTTTTAAAATAAAAATTATTATACATTTAATAAATTAAATAAGTTGATTAAATTAATACTTAATTTTTTTTTATATTTTAGTTATCACCTTTGCCTATAGTTCATATCGTAAATGGTTTTTACATTATTTGTGCGTCTCGCTATATATGTCTGTCCGAATGTCTACTCAGTCAGTGGTTTGTTAGCACAATGCTTAAAATATTAGTAGTACTCGTTGCAGCTGTATGCATCACGAATGCAGCACTTCCAATATTCCGTCCGTCTGCAAAACCTGAAAAATACAGTAAGTTTTTCTTTCTTTTATAGTTCTTTTAAAATCTTGTAGCGATAATAAGGCAACCTTATAAGTTGTATTATGGAATGAAATTAAGTGATCCACTTCTTAACTTATTTACCTTGCAAAGTGTACTTGTCAAAGGCAGAAATTCAAGCAAAGCCACACTTACAGGGAATATTCTATTATTAATATTGTATTATTAATTCTTGTCTATCTTTCCTTAAGATGATGATATTCACCATAGTGTCCTATATAGTAAATTACAGGACTTTCCAACTTTTCTATTAACGGGACTTAAGTATTAAAAACATGCCTCCCATTCACTTCTCAAAATATTAATTGAAAGGCAAAAATGCTTTAGGCCTCTGAATATATACAGCCTCCTTGGGAGGTCTCTCGGAGACTCCCTACATAGAAACTTCTAATCTATTGCGAATTGTAATATACCTAATAGTTCGAATACCTTACAGATATATGTATTCCTAAAAAATCTCTTAATCTATTCAATCTGATTATATCGATATATCTATAACGAACTTGTTCAATTCTATCACTAAACTAACCTATGGTACTTTTTGTGGAAGGAGAAAGTTTTTTTTCTTTTACTGATTTTTTTTAATTACTCATGACGTAGACATATGGTAAGCGTGTAGATAATGCCATGGATTAGTTACTATGGCTTGGTAGGTGCTAATGACCACACACGGGGTAAATCATTGACATTTATCACGCTGGCCAATTAGCCTATATCATACCATAGGTCAGTTTGAAGTTTTATTTTTTTTACATTATTTTAACATTTATATGTGAAAAATTTTAACGGAGGATTCGAAAAAGAAGGTTAGAGTAAAGAAAATATTAATATTTTTAAATCAGGCGTTTGGCAATTATTTACTTTATTTATTAATTTTGTATTTTTTTTAAATTTCGTATTTTATCTTCACTCTTTAGTATGTTTCCCCACTCTAGTAAAGGACAAGGTGCGGCGTTAAGTTCCGCCACGCGATGCATAATGTTTCAAAAGTTAGACGTAAGCGGAGCGTTTTACACGAGATTTTAGTCTAATGCCAACTACGGAGGCGATATAGTGTTACAAAAGTGGAAGGCGAAGTCGTCTTGGATAGTCGAATAGTAAAACAAAGCGGAGCTTGTATGCTTTATACAATTTAGCCAATATAACACCAATCGCTATTTAATTTAATTTATTGATTCATAATAATCTTAATAATATTTAATATGTAACTAATTAGAATTTTGAATCTACTATGTTTTTATTTACGAACCTGGTTTTAAGACACTCCGTCACTTCGTCCCTACTTTCTCCGTCCTCTCTTTCCGCCTTTTTCGAGGCATTGCCTGTTGAGTGGTGGGACTCAACGCCGCGCTTTACCTAATTATCAGAGCGAAGAAGATGGAAATAGAAAAATCCATCTTCCGCGAGTGGGAATCAAACCCAGAAACCGTAGCGTTACAGACAGACGTTGCGCCATTGCGCCACGACGGCCCCCGGTCCTACTCGGTTCTCTCTACTTTATAAATATGTTCACAAATTTTTAAAGAGGGTATTTTTTAAGAATATAAAATAACTTGTAACTATGGAACAGGGTTGACTACTTTGTAAATTTTGAAATATAGCTATGTTACAGTTAGTTGTGTGTAACTATAAATACATATATACAAGTATACGCTCTTGATATATCTTTCATATAACCAACATATATATGTATATCTAATATAAGAGTACCAGTGTAGGTAAATATTTGAAGGAATAAAACTAAACATAATAAAAAAATCTAATAAATTATCTATATTTCAGAGGACCAAGAGGGTTGTTACATTGGTGAACTGGACAAAGTGATACCGTTTGGCAAAAATGCTTCCTCCTCATCCTCCTGCGCGAGATATAATTGCTTTAAGGGATACATTCAATATGAAATGTAATTTTTTTAATGTTTTTTTTTTCAAGTATTTATTAATAATTGCACTGTACGGGATCGATCGATAGTGCGATCGATTACTACTGGACGAAACTAACTATACATATTCTTACCTACCTAGTGTTAAGACACTCCGTTGTTTAGTTCCTGCTTTCTCCGTCCCCGCTTTCCACTTTTTTCGAGGCATTGCGTGTTGAGTGGCAGAACTCAATGCCGTGCTTCGCTTAGTTTCCAGAGTGAAGAAAATGGAAATAGTAAAATCCATATTCCCCGAGTGGGAATCGAACCCTCAAATCACCGCGTTTGCTTACACCTCTGCGCCACGACGCTAATGATATCCATATGTCCTCTAATAACTAACGATGTATGTATCCTGCTATATGCGAGATGCAGCGTGAAGCTAAAATATGACCAAGCTCTATATGCTCTTTATACCATATATTTAGATATATAATAATCAACGATTGTGGGATCAATTCCCAATCGAGGTTATGAATTACGTAATTTGTTCTCTTTTGTAAGAGATTAATAAGCGCCGTTGAGTTCTTTTACGCAAAACGCAACGTCTAGAAAATTAGGCGGAAATGAGGAACAGATTGCTTTATATTAATTTTAATTATAAATCAGTCTAGGGAATTCACCTGAGCTACTAACCATAATAATATCAGAGTGAAGTATTCATATTTAGTATGTCGTGTTATTTCCTTGAGGACCGTTGTGGCGCAGATGCATAGCATCTGCCTGTAAACGCAACGGTTTGTAGGTTCGATTCCCTTCACTTCACTTGGGGAAGATAGATTTTTCTATTTTCATTCTCATCCCTCTGGAACCTAGGCAAAGCACTGCGTTGCGTTCAGACACTCAATACGCAATGCCTTGAAAAAGGCGGAGAGCAGGGACGAAGCAGGGACTGAGCAACAGAGTGTAACTTAACACTAGATTCCTGTGGTTCCTGCAGTTTCCTTTGCCTACCCTGCAATGTGCGGGATAAAGCGTGAAGACATAAAAAATGTTGTTTCCAAACACAAGCACTCATTACTGATAAAGTGTAGTGAAAAATATCATTTAATATGGCTTATGTTTTCAGATGCGATGGGCTGGCACCGTCGGGTTGTTTGCTAGTTTACCACAAAGGAAAAGGAAAATCGACACCTTACCCCGATTGTTGTCCAATACTTCATTGCTTCAGTAACAGTATCATTGATGAAGAGAAATTATGATTAATTCGAAAGAATATTTACAATTAACAAAAATATCCTTTTATAAAAAATATAATAAATTTGCAAGAAAAATATGTTTTTAGTTTTTATTAAATTGCAGACTTTACAAATTCTTATTTAAGCCAACTTAAACGACTGTCTCTGACGGCCGACATAAAAAGTCAAACGAGCTTCTTTAGTTCTTTAGACTTCAGAGGTCGTCGTACGATTTGCTTCAATTAAAAAAATATATACTTTCTATTAATATTTTTCCATCCTTACAGTGAAATAATATTTTTGTACATATGACTGTTGTAAATTATTACATACTTTGTTATTTATAATATGAAATATTTTATAGTATAAGTGCAAGTTGATTGGTGGAAACCTATACCCAACTAAAATAGACGCGAAACATTTATTAAAAAAATTAATAAGGCAAGAGATTACATAAATATGCTTTAACGAAGAGGTTTCTAGAGTTGTTTTATAATTTTTGTTATTGTGTTATTATGACACATGGTAGACAAACTTCGCAACATCTTTGCATATTCAATTTTCGATACCCCAAAATTCGCATACTTTTATAGATTTTAATTATACTACAGATAAAATAAAAAAGCATATTGAATCCGTAACTATAATACAATTTTACAGTTTATGTAATAAAAATGTAATATAACACTGTCGTTCTATATTCTCGTACATATTTATGTGTTTGAACGTTTATATGTCACACATTCTTGATGAAATTATGAAACAGTAGTTAGTTATTTTATAGAAAAAAACTCATATTGAGAAGGACCTAAGATATTTCTGCTTTCCATTATCAATTCTATTCAGTTTTTAATATCGTTGATTCAATGACAATTGATCTGTTAGAAGAAGTATTAGAGGAACATATACATGATTGGAGAATATGAAAGACATCTTGAGATCAACAATATGGTCAGATTAAAATAAACTATTTATTTAATCCAAGAAGTAAACCTTGGACTTTACATTTAACATCTTAATGAAAGAATAAGGGATACTGTTTTCACTAGTGTCTTGTATATCTGCTAAGGTGCATTTTAGTTCCTTAAAAAAGGGGCATACATTTCTTCAAAAGATTCAATCGGCTTAGTTGAGGATAAATTAAGAGACGAAAGAAAATTGCTAAGCCATATGAAAGGATTGTTAGAATTTGTACTAGGAACACTGTTAAGCGACCGGCCAAATCGCCACATTCGCCCATTTATTAGAGGAAGAGGTGCTGAGATAAACAAAGTCTATACTTAAGCAAATTGGATTTACTTGGCATTTGACACTTGATATTTGGGCGCGCTTTTTGTTAATCTCAAAAATTCTATCATTTAACGTAAAAAGATTTCTAACGTAAAAAGTGTTAAGCTAATAAATCGAAGCACATTTGTATGAGTAAAACACAAGTTTATATTTATCTATTATTAGTAATAATACTAATAGTTTTTTATATTAAAGATTATATTAATTGATTATATGAATTGTGGCGCAGAGGCGCAGCGTCTGCCTATAACGTGACGGTTCGTGAGTTCGATTCTCACTCGGAAAATACGGGCTTTTTCATTTACATTTTCATCGCTCTGGAAACTAAGCAAAGCAAGTTGGGAACGGAGTGTCTAAACACAACGTTCCTACTGATTATGCGGTTCACTATGCAGGATAAACCGTGAGGCTATACTAAAATAAAAAAGTAAATAATTGATATTTCCTTTAAAGATTGATGAGATGTTGGCATTGAATACATAATTTTTCCTCATACTCAGTCAATATTTAACTGCACCAAGATCACCTTGACATTTAAATATTTACAAGATTATCATGTATTATGTTCTACATAGAAACAAGAGGATGCTAATTCATTTTGTACTTTACATTTATTTATTTATTCATTTATCTGTCCTTTTAAAATCACTTCTGTAAGTGTACTAGTGTTGTGAAAATAGATTTTTCTCGACTCTACGCTTTACCCATATAAATAAGTATACAGAGATTTCGTGTTCTTTCCGTCTGTGTACAACACTCATACACACACACACACACATACACAGGCACACACATACACACACATATTTACACAGATATATACATACATACACACATCACCCTTTTATATGTATATGCTTAACAATAATGCAGTGGAAATTCAGGGCAATCTAAGTGGTGAGGCCCAAGAGACCTAAAACACAAGGAATCTTAGTTTAGGCTCCTGTCTCTCATAATTGTTTATGTAATTTATTATGTGAATTATGTAAGTGACTACAATTTGTGTAAGCATGATGATTGTGAGAGGAAATAAAACTTTTTGTATTTTTTTTGAACACTGCTATTTGTATTAATAGTTATGTACTTTTTGTATTAAACTAGAGGCCCGCTCGCGCTTCACCTGCTGAGTAAACTGAAACACGTTTATTTGAAATTTTGTACCTACGATATCAAATGGACATTTCTAGTTTATTTTATAAAAATATTATTTAAGTATTAACACTCTATTGTTAAATATATTAGGAATTCATAGTCACTTGTAAAATCAGAAATATTCTTCTGGAAATGAAAATGAAAAAACAAATGGCTCTTTAGCAAAAAAGACATTAAGCATGTATGTAGGAAGGGGTGTTCGCTGTCAAAACATATGGAGATTTTAATAATATTTTTTTTTATATTGTGTTAAGATTTCCTTTCCTTATTTTATTTTTTTCTCTATGCTTAAGTTTTACTAACGCTATATATGTGGAGTCAAATAAAAGGAATAAAATAACATATTTCAAGAAAATTCCATTGTGAAAAAAATTGCATTTATATGTACGATTTCCCACAAAAGCTATTCAAAAACAAAAAAAAACCAAAAGCCATTTAGTGCACATATAGTTTTTATTATTTTTACATATATATATTAAATGTTTACTTGATCAATGTAGGTTACAGACATGACATTGTCGGACAGCAGTTTGGGTAAGGCTTGCTATCATCAGCGACGGTGGTGCAAGGTGGTGTTACTTCTATCACACCGCACCTGAAATGCATGAAAAATTAGTAAGATTCATAAATAAACAATAAATTGAAAAGTTGAGAGTAAAATAAGATGTTGTTTTTAATGTTATCGTACAAAAATCTAGATTATTAAAAAAATCAAGAGGAACCCACAAGCATCCTGATACAATCACACATTGTTCTACACACACATATACACACTCGTACACACACACCCACACACACACACACACACACCCACACACACAAACACACCAACACACACACACACACATACACACATACACTTCTAATTATATTTGTGCATCACATAGCAGGAAACAGAAAAAAACCAATAGTCTAAGTCACTTCGTTCCCCAATGAGCGACAACTGCTTGGTAAAAATAAATAATCAACATGTTTCATACGTGGCAATGACGACTTCGTTTTCTCGACATCTATATTGGTAGCAAGGTTTGTTAGAGTTCTGTGACTGTCCAAACGGTATCACTGCGTCCAGCTGTTTGATGTAGCACCCTTCTTGGTCTTCTAGAATAATAATTCAAAAAATATTTTAATATCAATATTTAGTGATAAGCATTTTATCTGTCACTTATCATTTGTCTAGTATACAAATATCACTGATTTAATATATGGCTTTTAATATCTTTTTTTATTACTTTTATAGATTACGTTGCCCACTCTCCATTTAATTCTGAGAGTTTGTGTGGTGTAAGCCTATATTCTATAATATATATTCCATAACTAGTCTAGGAACCGAACCTATAACAATTTCATTTATTGTTGTAATCTTCTGCTACGATGATACATTACAATATTATAATCTCAATAAATATTATTAAATTTTAACAGTTTCTTACTGAATTCCGCTGGTTTTTCTTCTAACGAAGATCGCATAAGCGCTGCGTGTGCGCACGCTACTATGGTCAACACAACCGCTAACTTCAACATGTTGTCGCTTACTGATTTCAAATGAATGCCATTACTTTATATAGAAAATCTTCTTTGCTTACGTAAAATAAACTTATTGTACAAAACACTTGTTTAAATTGCACAAAAGCATTACCACTAAAAGTCCAGTCTAGTCCATTTTTTCCAGACCAAGAAGTTAAAGGGCATTATATAGTGTAAAGTAATAAAGGAATGCTACCTATTTAACAATAACATATGAACTATATTTTTTTTTATTTAATTTTTTTTTTAACTTCACTCTTTATCCTGCACATGGCAGGATAGACAGGACAGGGACCGTGGGAACCTAGTGTTAAGACACTCCGTTGCTTAGTCCCTGCTTTCTCCGTCCCCGCTTTCCGCCGTTTTCGAGGCATTGCGTGTTGAGTGGCGGAACTCAACGCCGTGCTTTGCCTAGTTTACCAGAGCGAAGAAAATGGAAATAGAAAAATCCATCTTCCCCGACTGGGGATCGAACCCAGAAACCGTCACGTTACTGGCAGACGTTGCGCCTCTGCGCCACCGTCGTGGCGCAACGTCTGCACTTTGATATTAAAGATTTTTAGGGTACTTATAGGGCCGTTTTTAGGGTACTCAGAGGTACATCAGGTCAGATTATTTTCTCATAAACACGCCACATAAAGAATCAACCTAAAATTAATATCAAATAACTAAGTCAAATACTACGATTTCACCTTTTATAAGGCCTTTAGGGACCCTGAAACCTCAGACATATATGGACGGTGGTGATAACTTAATATCAGGTGACCATCCACTCACATGTTTGCCTCTCTTTAACAAAAAAATAAAATATAAATAAAAAAATTTAAATCACAGAAAATACCTAACTTGTAAGTGAAAGTAGTCAAAGATATAAAAGTTTTTGTTTAAATTGTTAGCATTTTTTGTGGAATTCACGACGCAATCAAAACCTACAGGATCCTTTCCATTGATGCAGAATTATAAAATTATTATTATTAAATGCATGTTCATTTTTGTTTACAATTAAGTTACTGTAATTTTTAAAATTATTATTTCAATTCCAAGATCTAAACAATATTTGTATGAAGTATTATCATATTGTATCAACAACAAGAGACCCGCTTGTGACTTTACCCGCTTAAGTTAAATAGATCACATTTATTTTAAAAATTCTCATCGTCTTCATTGCTCGCTTAGCTTGTATATTATAATATATTGTGAATAATGTATATGTTTCTTGTACATATAATTCAATAAGTACACACATATGTTATTAACATATAATTTGTAAGCAGACTGTATTCTTGTTTTTCTATTTATAGTTTAAGAAACGTCATTTTCGTTAATTATTTATATTTTATTTATTGGAACTCCATAATAGAATATTGGGCACACATCACATTATTAAAAGGATTAAATTAATTAATTCTTACTATACAACCCGCAAAACCTCGAAAAGGTGGAATTCAGGGTACGAACTGTATTAACACCAAGTCCCCACAGTTCCTGCGGTTCCCTCTGTCTACCCTGCTACATGCGGGATAAAGCGTGAACCTAAAAAAATGGCATTTCTGTGTTTAAAGAATGAATTTAATGCCTAATTAAGAATGTTATATGTCATTAGCGACCCGCTCACGGCTTTATATGCTAAGTAAACTTAAATTGAAAATTAAAATTTAGTTTAGTTTGAAATTTGATACCTACTATCTAATAGGAATAATTGAGGACCGTCGTGGTGCAGAGACGCAACGTCCACCTGTAACGCGACGGTTTCTGGGTTCGATTTCCACTAAAGGAAGATGGATTTTTCTATTTCCTTTTTCTTCGCTCTGGTAACTAGGCAAAGCGAGGCGTTAAGGTCCACCACTCAACACGCAATGCCTCGAAAAGGCGGAAAGGCAGGACGGAGAAAACAGAGACTAAGCAACAGAGTGTCTTAACACTAGATTCCCATGGTTCTTGGGATAAAGCGTGAAGCAAAAAAAATAACCTTAAATTAAAGCGTGATGTTAACTTATAGTATAATTTATATAAAATTAATAATTACTTAACAATTTAAAAAATAAAGAATATTTTTGTCAAATAAAGTAAATAATCAAATTATTGTTTCAAAATAAAACGCCATTTGTCAAGTATGACGCAAGCGTACAGCATCCTATCAGAGCGGCAAAGATATATATCTCTTTCTCTTTCGGTTATTTTCTTGAATGAGAGGTGACAGATTGACAACGTTTAACACTATATGTACTATGGGTATATAGTTTTAATATTATTCCTATTTATTAATATTTTTATTGTTCACATCCCCAAACTTGTCCTCTCAATCTCTTATGCCTCAAGGATGCCTGGAAGAGATCACTATTTTAGCGATTAAGTCATCTTTTGTACTTCTGTATTTTGTATGTATGTATACTTTTTTTAGTTGTTTTCTTTATGGGTGTACAATCAAGACTAATATTATTATTTCTATTTTTGTAGTATACAAGACATTCACGTTATTTGCATTTATTCATGACTACCTTACTCGTTACACAGCACGTATTAAGAAAATATTTAAATATTATATATATTTTATTAATAATTTAGTAACATTATCCACCATAAATGAAAGCTTTATAAAACGTGTAGAAGTGAGAGTATTGAATATAATACATTTACATGAGGTTTTATGCGAAAAGACAGGTAAATGTGTTTAATTTTAAATGGTTCTCAATGGGCTCAATGTACGTAATGAATATAAATCTGTAATGACCGTTTTCTGCTAGACATATCCACTGTGCCACTGCCTCCGTGTCAGTTGTAGTAAGTAAGACACGTAAAGCTGCTTTATACGAGATACTGTTTCAATAACGTCCTTAAGACCACGTGCTTCATATAAACTTTCAAATGAAAATATGTAGGTATTAGTGTATCGAAGAAACGTGCCATATTGCAATTTTATTGAAGAAAGGCTGGAAAATTTCAGTCGTACTTACTACTATTACTCTAAATACTAATTCCTATTCCGATTTTTCGAGAGTTCCATCTACAATTGTGCAAATGACTGGGCTTTGTTGTTTGGCGAAAAGTGGAGAATGGAGTGCCTCAATAATATGTTCGTTTTGTGATGAAAGAAATAACAAAATTCAAGTAACCGGTGTACCATTTGATTTTTGAGCGGATCCTTCTATACATTAAAATGAATTCATCAGATATTCAATTTTCTTTTCATGTTTTTACTTTAGTTCTATGAAATTTAGTGCTAAATTCCACCAACAAACTACGTGTTTTCTATAAAATATACGTCATACATGTTAAATAAAACAAAAATAAACAAACATTATCGTCATTTTTAAATTATAACGAAGTACTCTTCTTGATATCCAGTCAGAGATACTAGAAAAGCTAATTATTTTTAGATAAAAGTGAAGGCATTACCTTATTATAACAAGTAGAGTATGGTAATTGTGACGGTCGTGACTTCGATCTCCAATACTAGAAGAGTTTAACGCTTTTATCCCGCACATGGCAGGGTAGGCAGAGGGAACTGTAGGAACTATAGGAACCTAGTGTTAAGACACTTCGTTGCTTAGTCCCTGCTTTCTCCGTCCCCGCTTTCCGCCATTTTCGAGGCATTGCGTGTTGAGTGGCGGAACTCAACGTCGGGCTTTGCGTTATTAAAAGAGAATTATTTCGTTTTCCTTTGCAGTAGCAGCAAAACACGCTGCGTTGTTCTTCGGCGTCTTAACTTCGGGAGTAAAGCGGAGAACCAGCTATCTTTACGTTTAGTTACATTTTGCTAGAATTATGTAGTAATATATATTCTCAATGTTTTTTTAACATTTTTATTAAGGTAAAAATTGCATGCGTTATATGTCATACATTTAATTTTAAACAAAGCCCTTCACTCACAAGTTACTTACATGATAGGTAGTATACTTGAATATAATTGTGGCAATATACCGCTATAAATAAAAATGCATTTAAATGTTATATAACAGTTTATATATACAGTTTCACGGTTTATCCCGCACATTGGCCGGGTAGGCAAAGGGAACTACAGGAACCATAGGAGTGTTAAAACACTCCATTCCCTACTTTCCGCCATTATCGAGTTTGCCTGGTTCCAGAGCGAAGAAAATGGAAATGGAAAACACCATTTTTCCCGAGTGGGAATCGAACCCACAAACCGTCACGTTTATGGGCAGACGCTACTCCTCTGCGCCACGACGGTCATCAATATAGTTAATATTAGCTAATTCAAAAATATATATTTTGTCTATTATCAAGACGCTCTTTGGTTGAGCAATTCATATTTCTGACAAACACGAAAGAGTAAAGGGTGGATAGTATCAAAAGATTGGTTACATATTAGAGTGTTGAGTAACCTAATATGAAAATATATTTATTTTACTTTTGTCTTAAAGTGTGAAAATTGGTATAAAATAAAATTAAGCAGTAGTATTCTTCCAGCTTATTTATTTTTTATACAAAAATTCCTCAAACTAAGCTTCATCTATGACATCGAACATTCAACTGTCGGACAACAATCGGGGTAAGGATCCGATGTGCCGTTGTTGTAAACTAGCTTACATCCATCCGGTACTGGCCCTTCACATCTGAAAATATAATCCATATTAAATTATGTATTTCAAAGCACTTTATTAGTAACGAGAGCTTTTTAACTTTGACTTCATGTGACTTCACTCTGATATTATCAAATTCAATCAACGTAGCTTAGATTCGATGTGACACTGGCCAGGAGGCTATACTGTTTTATAATTAAAAAAATATATTGAAACTAATATAGGAGAATCTGTTCCCCATTTCCGCCCTATTTTCTAGACATAGAATTTTCTTTGAGTATCAGGACTGAACGCTGCGTTTCATCAAATATAAAAAACGATATTTATAATTCACACCCTCTATTGGGAATCGAACCCACAACCATCGATTATAATATACCTAAAAATATAATATAAATAATTAGATTATTATTATTTTGATAATTATTTCATTATGTTACACTTCATGCTGCATATCGTACATACTATATGTAGTAAGATACGCAGAAATGCTTAAAGCGAGGAAATATATACATATTTACGTCAGGACATTCTGTCGATTAGTAATGGAACCCACAGTCGATCGATCTCGTGTAGTCACCACAGCGCGGTGCCTTTGAAGAAAATAATCGCCCGTCCGTCGTGGCGCAGAGGCGCAACGTCTGCCTGTAACGCGACAGTTACTGGGTTCGATCCCCAGTGGGAGAAGATGGATTTTTCTATTTCCATTTTCTTCGCTCTGGCATATTAGGTAAAGTGCGGCGTTGAGTTCCGCCACTCAACACGCAATGCCTCGAAAACGGGGGAAACGGAGTGTCTTACCACTAGGTTCCCACGGTCCCTGCAGATCCGTCTGCCTACCCTACCTTGTGCGGGATAAAGCGTGAAGCTAAAAAAAAAAAAGAAAATAAAAAAAACATTACATTTCATATTGAATGTATCCCTTGTAACAAAAGAATCCCGCGCAGGAGGATGTCGAGGAAGCGTTCCCACCAATCGGTATCATCTGGTCCAGTTCACCAATGTAACAACCTTCTTGGTCCTCTGGAAATACATTTATTAAATTGTATTTATTAGATTTTTTATATGTTTAGTTTTTTTCTTACAAATATTTATCTATTTCGAAAACATTGATTTACTTAAATTTCTTTTTTTCGACAAGTCAACTTCGCTAGTTAAATAAATTTAGAAGTCAATCACTTTTTTCTACGTCTTAGCGTCGACCTGTAGCCGCAACGGGTTGTGGGTTCGATTCCCACTCAGGCAAGATGGATTTTTCCATTTCCACTTTCTGCGCTCTGGAAGCCAGGCAAAGGTCAACACGCAATGCCTGGAAATAGGCGGAAAGTAGGGATGGAGAAAGAGAAAACCTAGTGTTAAGACACTCTGTTGCTTAGACCTTGCTAAACAACGGAGTATCTAAACACTTGGTTTCTTTGGTTCTTGCAGTTCTCTCTGCCTACCCTTCCATGTGCGGGATAAACCGTCAAGACATTAAAAAGTATATTTTAAAAAAAAATTAAAGGAAAAGCTTACTGAATTTTTCAGGTTTTGCAGCTGGACGAAATAATGGAAGTGCCGCGTTCGCGACGCACACAGCTGCAACGAGTACCACTAGTAATTTGTACATTGCGCTAACTGACTACTGACTGACGAGACACTCGGACAGACAGTATATATAGCGAGTCGCACAAGCATTGTAAAAACCATTTGCGATATGAACTAAATTAAGTGTGATAACTACAATATTTATATATAAGTAATTAATTTGATTTACAATTTAAAAGAATAACACTAGTAACTAGGCATGCTCAGCGTTCAGTTTAGCCAATTAACAATGCTTGTCGGTAAGCAACGAACGGAGTGTCTTAACACTAGGTTTTCACAGTTTCTACGGTTCCCCCTGCTAACGCTTGTATGATCGGGATAAAGCGTGAAATGAAATGGATTTTGTCGTGTATCCTCGTCGTTTTTACCTCATTGTTAAAAACTATATAATTTTTAGATAGACCACTGTCTCGTGGGCGACTTGTTTATTTTAATGAGTGTGAGGCTTTTCCCTTACCCTTTTAACCTACGCTATCAATATCTTGTAAACTGAACTGAGTAATTTAAAAGGTGAGTCGTAATAAAAGAAATTAAGAACATCATATTTTTAAACATAATATAATATACTAATTGGAAACATTGTTGGCAAAGGTGAACTTATCTCTAGTAGAGATTTCTTCCTATCAATCTATAGGTATGAGAGAAAGCATATTTTTGAAGGCCTAAGTGTAATTTAGTGTATACATGTAACTAATTAACACTAATAGTTTTATAAATAAATAAAATACACATAAATACATAAACATACATATGTAAACAGAGCTGTAGCTAGAGTCGAATTTGACAATGCTGCCCAGCATTGGTTACAGGTAGGGCGGAAGTAACAAAAAATATTACAGTTGATCTGCCCTCAAAGGACGGGCCACTAAATCGATCACCTAAAGTAATATAGGTACATTCAATACCTATGCGTAGACAACTAATGTATTTTATCTTAGTTTTGGTATTTTTAAGGTATGGCATTGTGATTTTAAGGTAGGATATTGCCCCACAATGCCCCCCCTTAGCTATGGCCGTGCATGTAAATCTATAAGAATTAAAGACAACATTTGAATAAGTACATAATAAAATATTATAGATAATGAGTAATAATAGAAAGCTAACAGATGTAACTTATTCCAAAGCAGGACAGCATAAACTGGATTTTTTCTGGAATTTAGTGTTGCTGATAGGTATGTCTAGTTGTATGTGTTACACAAGGCCGCCGGCGACGGCTCGAGTTAGGGAGGAGAGAAAATGAAGAATGAAGACAAGAGGGAGAGTGAGGATCATTAAGTGTATTAAAAAGGATCGAGAAGATGTGCATATCACGACGAAGCCGGATTGGCAGTCAATTGAGTTGAGCACGAAATTGAGAAATGTGATTGTATTTATGTATTAATACATATTAACATATTAGAAAACTTTTAAAACACGTAAAAAATAAAACAGCACATAAATCATTTATTATTTACGTGTTTAGCAAAATCGTCTAAATGTGAAAATTATTAAGAAAAGTTCAAAGTAATAACTTCAAAATCGTATCGAGATATATTAACAACTACACAATATTCTCTGTGATATGATTTAAACAAAGGTACATAACTCATAACAAAGGCAAACTAATCACCTTACATTTCGTTGGAAATATAGATAAGCTTTATAAATCAAAAATGGTAAGTAAATTATTTACGAGTATGAGCATAAGTGGTTATGATTTAATTGTGTATTTTAAATAATTTACTTCTAAAATTTAAAGGAACTATGTAGGTTATGAGAAAAAACTACTTAACATTCCATTGATAATAAAAATAATGTTATTTTTACACCAGACATTATCTATTATGTTTTCATACGTTCTTTGGTAGGGTCTTTTTCTATTTCTTAGATTTTATGTTATAATATCATCTGAATATATGTTAGTGTAAAGTAATAATATAATTTTCGTTTTTATATTGGAAAAAGCAACTGATGAACTTCTTTAGACGATATCTTTATGTTTAATCGACAATGAATAAAGAATATTTTGAATTCAAAATATGAATAGTATAGTACATCTATGTATACACCGTTACTCTTTTTAGAATAGTTCGTAAACCCGCAATCATCACCTTCTGCCGGAGGACCGTCGTGGCGCAGAGGCGTAAGCGTCTGCCTGTAAACGCTACGGTTTATGGGTTCGATTCCCACTCGAGGAAGATTGATTTTTCTATTTCCATTTTCTTCGCTCTGGAAACTACGCAAAGCGCGGCGTTGAGTTCTGCCACTCAACACGCAACGCCCCGAAAAGTGCGGAAAGCGGGGACGGAGAAAGCAGAAACTAAGCAACAGAGTGTCTTAGCACCAGGTTCATATGGTTTCTGCAGTTCCCTCTGCCTACCCTGCAATATGCGGGATAAAGCGTGAAGCTAAAAAAAATCATCTTCTGCCAGACACACGTCCACTGCGCCACTACCTCCGTGTCAGTTGTAGTAGTAAGTAAGTAAGGCACGTAAAGCTGCTTGTATACGAGATGTTGTTTCATTAACCTCGATAAGACCACGTGTCACATATAAACTTTCAAATGAAAATAAGTACGTGTATATAGAACGAACGTGCCATTATGCATTTTTATTGAAGGAATGCTGAAAATTTTTGTCTTCGATACTGATATTCTACCAGTATAGTTTATATTTATAGAAAAAATAATAGTATATTTACAGAATAAGAAACCATTACTGACTTATACCTTAGTCTATTTACTGCAAAATGAATGTATACGAACACAAATTTTAGATTACAAGTACAAAATTTACATGTAAGTATGTTATACGGATATTTTTATATATTATCATTTTTATTCTCATATAATATATATAGTATAATATAATATATATAGTATAATATAATTTTCACCATAGCCATATATATTATATATATAATATATAATATATATGGCTATGGTGAAAATTATGGCAATATATATAATGTATTGCCATTATTTTCACCATAGCCAACACTGCACCGCAGCACACACTCTATCTTAACGAAATAAATAAATAAATATAAACAACTAAGTATGCAATAACATTCAACAATATAACTATTTATGAAGCGGAGACGGAGAAAGCAGAGACTAAGCAACGGAGTGTCTTATCACTAGGTTCGTATGGTTTCTGCAATTCTCTCTGCCTACCCTGCAAAATGCGGGATTAAGCATGAAGCTAAAAAAAAACTATTAATAACAGTTTTAAACAGAAAAGATAGAAAGATATTGTGAAATAAAATATAAGAATCGGTATTTAAATTTGAACGAAGCGAGATTTGAACAAACGTCTCATATAAACCTTCTAAAGCGATTACAGAACATCTTTCTATATATAAGCTTGAAAAAATTAGTAATATTTACTCAAAATATATAAATTATTTAAAAAATCCAGTAAGAAATTGCACAAGTTACATTTCAAAAATTTTAATTTGAAACAAAATCCTTCACTAATTGCAAGGACTATAATTACACTGTCATTACACACATAGAATGTGGAAAGCGAGCTGAGAAGGGGAGCTGCGAGCAAATCGTGCGACGACCTCTGAAGTCTATGAAATGAAGAAGCTCGTTTGACTTTTTACGTCGGCCGTGACAGATGGTCGCTTACAAGTTATTTAGTATATTTGAATGTAATTGTGGTAATATTTAATGTGTAATTTTTTTTCGCTTCACACTTTTATCCGGCACATGGTAGGGTAGGCGGAGGAAACTGAAGGAACCGTGGAACCTAGTGTTGAGACACTACGTTACTTAGTCCCTGCTTTCTCCGTCCCCGCTTTCCGCCTTGTTCGAGGCATTGTGTGTTGAGTGGCGGAACTCAACGTCGCGCTTTGCCTAGTTGCCAGGGAGAAGTAAATGAAAATGAAAAATCTATCTTCTTCGACTGGGAATCGAACCCAAAAACCGTCCCGTTACAGGCAGACGCTGCACGTCTGTGCCACGTCTCATCCTCAAGTGTAAATAAAAGTACATTTAATATTTTTTTGTTCTTAATATATCTTTTATATCTTGTATGATGCTTGGAGTAAATTTTATATGACGTAATTTTTTTTTTCGTCACTGGGTAGATCTTAGATTAGTTCGGTAGAAAATAAAGTACAACCTTTGTTTTTAAATACAACACCACAGAATTGCTTCGTGCTATTTTAATTTAATAATTTTGTTTTTGTTTGATCAATATTATTTGACTAGTTAATATTTAAAAGTAAGGCTAAGAGTCAGCAGGTTTGCTTACATACTTACATTAATTCATACTTAGAATATATAGATTTAAGGAGCAATATATATATATATATATATATATATATATATATATATATATATATATATATATATATATATATATATATATATATATATATATATATATATATATATATATATATATATATATATATATATATATATATACATAATAAAATTAAAATTAGCTACACTTTTGAAGACTTTATTTGTTTTATTCTTATGTGATGAAAAACAACAAGTCAAAAATCAATTTACATATGTATATTTTTATAAATCTTAACTTGTACAATATGATTTGGAATATAAAATATCACTTCTCATAAATATCTCATATAAATTATCATTTTTCTAGTATATTGCTTGTACCATCTTTTTTTTACCGCTGTAGAATTCCTCTAATATAAAGATATCTGGCCACTCCATAGTTTCTGGACATTGAACTCCTGGACAGCAAGCGGGGTAAGGAACTGATTTTCCGTTTTTGTAAATCAGCTTGCAGTTCTCCGGTACAGGTCCTTCGCAGCTGAAAAGTAAATTGTATTTGGTATAAAAAAGAGGGTATATGTAAATATATAACTCAATCAAAAATGTTAATATAAAAAAAGACAAAAAAATACATTTCATATTGAAGTAACTCCTTATGGCAAAAGTATCCCGAGCAGGAGGTTGTGGAGGAAGCATTACCCCCAACCGGTATCACTTGGTCCAGTTCAGCAACATAACAACCCTCTTGGTTCTCTGAAACATATATAAATTATTAGGTTTTTTTCCTTATATTCAGCTTTTTCTGAAAAATAAACAATTTTGGTAGTATTATAGACAAATTAATTTGAATGTATAAATTAATGTAGTAGAAATACAGGCTACAGGTAAGGTGTATGAACAATACATGTACATATATGGATTTGCCATATAACTTCATACTATATTGTGCCTATCTTGTGACCAAAGTGAGCTTTTTCTAACACAAGGTGCACTGAAGCACTTGTCTTAAATATTCACGAACATTCTCAGGGTAAGTAATTTAATTGCTGCTGTATACGTTGTAGTATCGAAGAGGACGTTGTGTCGGGACAGCAATCTGTCTGGTCTCGACCTAAATCAGGGACATCAAATTTCTTTGTTTTATGTCTTTTACTCGTTTAAAATAATTTTTTTATATTTTCACGCTTTATCCTGCACATATTAGGGTAGACAAAACCACAGAAACCATGAAAACCTAGTCTTATAACACTTCGATTCCCGTTTTCCGCCTTTTTTCGATACGTTGCGTGTTGAGAAGCGGAACTCAACGTCGCGCTTTGTCTGATTGACAGAGCGAAGAAAATGAAAATGAAAAAAAATCCATCGTACCCAAATGGGAATCGAACCCATAAATAAGCTGTCGCGTTTACAGGCAGTTGCTACACCTCTGCACTACAACGGCACATATATAAATGATTTAAGTATTTATTTCTTTAAAATTATTTTTAACTTTAAATATATTTATTACAAACTTACTGTATTTTTCAGGTATTGGGGCCAGATGCATAAACGTACTTACTGCGTTCGCGACGCACAAACCTGCAACGAGTACTACTAGTAATTTGTACATTGCGCTAACTGTCTACTGACTGACGAGACACTCGCACAGACAGTATATATAGCGAGTCGCACAAACAATGTAAAAACCATTTACGATATGTACTATATAGGTAACGGTGATAACTACAGTATTAAAAATATTATAACTGAAATGAGGTCTTTGGATTTCTTATATGCTTTTATACAACTTATATCGTTGTTAGCATCTCTGTAGGGAGATTTTTACAAATTTCCGCTACCCAAAGACCACTACAAAGAACAATCGTTTGGCGAGAGAGAATGCTATTTATATTAAATATTTTTATGATTTTTAAAGTGTTAATCCACACTGAGGATAGAAAAAATACTTAAAGAAAACATATAAAAATTTGAACGCGGCGGGACTCGAGGTCTTTGGATGTTTAAGAAACTGTGAAGGTGCTTGATGGTAAATGCTTTATTTATTACTGAGGACCGCCGTGGCGCAGAGTCGCAATGTTTGCCTGTAACGCGACCATTTCTGGGTTCGATTCCCACTCGGGGAAGGTAGATTTTTCTATTTCCATAAAAAAATATAATTTCAATCAAATGTAATTTTTAAGTTATATTTAATTTAAATTAAAAATAAAATGTCACATAATGTTTTGGCCAACTAAAATTTATATTATTACTTATTAAGTTGAATAAGAAAATTGTAGTGTCTATGCATATGTTTTATTGTAAATATTTAATTTTTATTGTCTTCACTGTCACTGTTGAATTATTTAAGAAATCATGTACCTAGAAGAGGTTATGGCAGATAAAAAGACTTTCAAACATAATGTTAGTATAGTTACTCTTTTAATAAGGAATAAATATACTAATTTTAAAAAAATAATTTCATAAAATGAAATAACAAGTCAAATAAGACGCAATTCCTCAAAGAAAGTAGAAAGCATGGAACGGAGTGTTTAAACACTAGGTTCCCTTGGTACGCGATATTCTCTGCCTACCCTGCTATATGCGGGATAAAGCGTGAAGATATAAAAAAATTACAAGTCCGCCACTTTCAGTAGAAAATGTTTATTTAAACTCACAACTATTACTTCACGTTCAAATTGAGTATCTATAACAATCCGGGGTTTTCTTTAGTTTCATTATTAAAAATAGTTAAAAAGATATTTTTATTGTTTAGGCCACTTCGTCATGGGCGGCTTGGTTATTTTAACGTGTGGTCTACGCCCGTAACCTCTAAAGCTCAGTTATCAGTGACTTGCAAGTTGAACTGCAATGAACGTAAGTGTTGGTAAATCCAGTAGATAGGTGCGAGATAAATATCTTATATTTTTAACGTTTAACCGTATCAACCTTTATTTACCATTTATACAAATGCTTAAAGATCGATTTATATATATTATTGAGAAAGGTCAAGATAAGGCTTATCTGAATTCTAAAATTTCCTACATACATATTTATTATTTGGACTTCACACAAAACTATAAACTTAGCTACAGTATACAGCCTTTATGGGTCATACTAACCTAACAAAATATTTTGCCTTTCTCCCTCCGATTATTTAAAAACAAATGCAACAGAGGTAAACTATAACATATATATTTATAATATATTTAGTAACAACTCGAACATATGCTAAAAGTGGGTTTAAGCGATATCTGCTTAAGTCCTACTGTAATTATCTATATAAATTCATATGAATTGATTTCAACTGTCGTTAGAAGTCAAAAATAGCAATAATAACCATAAATATATATATGAGAATGCTTTAAAGTTGAATTACATAAATTTTACATTTTTATTTTTGTACATGACAGTGTAGGCAGAGGGAACTGCAGGAACAATAGGAACCTAGTGTTAAGGTGCTCCGTTGCTCGTCCTTGCTTTCTCCGTGCCCGCTTTCCGCCTTTTTCGAGGCATTGCGAGTTGAGTGGCGGAACTCAACGCCGCGTTTCGCCTAGTTGCCAGAGCGAAGAAAATGGAACTAGAAAAATGCATGTGCCGTGAGGAATCTAACTCATAAGCCGTCGCGTTTAAAGGTAGACGCTATGCCTCTGCGTCACGACGGTAAAGTTTTATATTATAAAATTTGAGGCTGAGGCTTTGCATAATTATTAATCATTGTACAAGAAGAATTATAAAACATTACAAAAATTACTTAAAAATTCGAGACACGAACCAACCCATACACTGAGTCTTTATTCGAGACATAACACTAAAAATATTCGTGTACGTTATTTAACTTAAAGTTGCTAAAGATATTGGTCAAGTTCGCGTGGTACTCGAGCACAGAGATTTATATATATATATATATATATATATATATATATATATATATATATATATATATATATATATATATATATATATATATATATATATATATATATATATATATATATATATATATATATATATATATATATATATATATATATATATATATATATATATATATATATATATATATATATATATATATATATATATATATATATATATATATATATATATATATATATATATATATATATATATATATATATATATATATATATATATATATATATATATATATATATATATATATATATATATATATATATATATATATATATATATATATATATATATATATATATATATATATATATATATATATATATATATATATATATATATATATATATATATATATATATATATATATATATATATATATATATATATATATATATATATATATATATATATATATATATATATATATATATATATATATATATATATATATATATATATATATATATATATATATATATATATTATTTTTATTTTATTTTTATTTTATTTTATTTGGGAAACAAACAGTACAATTGGTCTTAACATTAGCAAATATAAATTAAATCACAAACCAATCAAGTTTCCACTTATAAGTTAATATACATTATTAGAGCAATAAAAAAAATTAAATTGAAGTTAGAATGTCAAAATATCACAAAATATCATATATATATATATATATATATATATATATATATATATATATATATATATATATATATATATATATATATATATATATATATATATATATATATATATATATATATATATATATATATATATATATATATATATATATATATATATATATATATATATATATATATATATATATATATATATATATATATATATATATATATATATATATATATATATATATATATATATATATATATATATATATATATATATATATATATATATATATATATATATATATATATATATATATATATATATATATATATATATATATACAAATGTTAGCAAATGTTTCTTATTGTGTTAATGTTTATGTCTTCTTATAAATACGTGTTCTTTATGTATATGTCAGCGCTAGGCCAGAATTTCGTTAGGAGTCCATTTTTCCTAATAAAATAACAGATTAATATTAATTGGTTTATTCTCGTGCGATAGACAGTACAGAAGATCACTTTGTAAAGTGTAAATATGTATATTTAGATCCTTTTTATTTATTTAACAGCTGACATTTCATACATTCAATATTCAAAAATAATATAATAAAGAGCTTTACATTACAAATGGAATTTACTGATTTAAATAATTATAGGACCGTCGTGGCGCAGAGGCGTAAGCGTCTGCCTGTAAACGCGACGGTTTATGGGTTCGATTCCCACTCGAGGAAGATTTTCTATTTCCTTTTTCTTCGCTCTGGAAACGGCTTAACACGCAATGCCTCGAAAAAGGCGGAAAGCAGGGACGGAGAAAGCAGGTACAAAGCAACGGAGTGTCTTAACACTAGGTTCGCATAGTTCCTGCAGTTCCCTCTGTCTACCGTGCCACGTGCGGACAATATTAAATACTTTCGAAAAATAAAATCATAAAATGTATATCCTTACCCTGTTCTAGTCTAGTACTACTAGTCACCTAGCCAGGATCATTGAATTGTACATTTGAATTGAAAATTAAACTTGAATAAGTCAAAGTAAAATAATTGTACTCAAAATAAATATATAAAACCTTTATTTATATAATTGAATCCTGACGACC
Organism: Dione vanillae; assembly: GCA_037178615.1. Classification (NCBI taxonomy): domain Eukaryota; kingdom Metazoa; phylum Arthropoda; class Insecta; order Lepidoptera; family Nymphalidae; genus Dione; species Dione vanillae. The sequence continues at coordinate 78,735 of JAZFAU010000031.1, forward strand.
TTAGAAATGCAAAAATCAGTACAAGAATGAACCGGGACTAACAGATTAATATTAATTGGTTTATTCTCGTGCGATAGACAGTACAGAAGATCACTTTGTAAAGTGTAAATATGTATATTTAGATCCTTTTTATTTATTTAACAGCTGACATTTCATACATTCAATATTCAAAAATAATATAATAAAGAGCTTTACATTACAAATGGAATTTACTGATTTAAATAATTATAGGACCGTCGTGGCGCAGAGGCGTAAGCGTCTGCCTGTAAACGCGACGGTTTATGGGTTCGATTCCCACTCGAGGAAGATTTTCTATTTCCTTTTTCTTCGCTCTGGAAACGGCTTAACACGCAATGCCTCGAAAAAGGCGGAAAGCAGGGACGGAGAAAGCAGGTACAAAGCAACGGAGTGTCTTAACACTAGGTTCGCATAGTTCCTGCAGTTCCCTCTGTCTACCGTGCCACGTGCGGACAATATTAAATACTTTCGAAAAATAAGTCAAAGTAAAATAATTGTACTCAAAATAAATATATAAAACCTTTATTTATATAATTGAATCCTGACGACCTTAGAAATGCAAAAATCAGTACAAGAATGAACCGGGACTATATTTTTCTTTTGACGTGACAACGTCTTAAATTAGGTTGCGGCTCGGAGTCACATATGAAAAAGGTAACGTAACGATGTGTCAACTGTCACCGAACTATGATCGGTCCGCCGCGCGTATCACTTGACACATGTACAATGTTTTAGTAAACAAAATATATTTTCTATAGTTAAAATTTGTGCAATTTATATTATAATTATTGACGTGACAACGTCTTAAATTAGGTTGCGGCTCGGAGTCACTTATGAAAAAGTATGTAACGATGTGTCAACTGTCACCGAACTATGATCGGTCCGCCGCGCGTATCACTTGACACATGTACAATGTTTTAGTAAACAAAATATATTTTCTATAGTTAAAATTTGTGTAATTTATATTATAATTATTATTCATATCAATAAATATTCTACCGAGAAAAAGACGTTGTCACGTAAAATTTTCGCCCGTAAAACCCACTTTACAGGCAACCATTTTTTTTAATCAGTACTTAATGTATTGAAACCAATATTTATGAAATGAAATTGCTGACAGCTTCCCTTTTCAGCTTGCTCCATATTTCTTCCACATTTTGTGAGTATTCATAATTATAGTATTATTCATATTTGCAGTGTAATTAGGGTCCTTGCGGTTAGTCAAGGAGTGTGTAAAATTAAGGATACTAAATTCTTAAAAAAAGCTATGGAGGTAACATAAATAAAAATTCAGTTAGAGTGACAAAAATATTTTTATTTAAATTATGAAACACGACTATTTTAAAACATTTGGATATTTTTTTTCTTAACGAGGTTCTACTGTATATATAATACAATTTATTATTATTTTTTTATTTATTTACTATTAAATTTACGGAAATGTGGAAACTTGAAAGGTCATCATAGCTTTCTTTTAATCAATTATTAACATGTGTGACAAACATGAAAGAGTAAGAAGTGTCAAATGAGTGGGAGTGAATGCGGTAGAAATAAAAATCAAGAAATTTTAGTTTAAATAAATTTGAAACCCAAATTGTATATTTTTTTATATCTAGACATTAACAAATTGACGGTCTAATGCTAATCGAGCCTTTTTATAAATGTAGTTTTGTTCAAATGCGGAATAGTTTGGCCACACGACTAATTCTACGCATTTAACTGATGGACAACAAGTGGGGTAAGGACTTGATCTGTTGCTTTTATAAACTAGCTTGCATCCCTCCGGTACTGGCCCCTCACAGCTGAAAAGTAAATCATATAAGGTATATATATAAAGAGGATATATATGTTATGGTTGTATATCGTTTATTATACGCATAAGAAGCGTAAAATTGTAAATTTATGGCAATTAAAAAAAAACACAGAGAAAGTCCCGCTGAGAGTTCTTTTCAGGTCTGGGGTTTGAATTTTAGCGAACTGGTGGTAAATTAAATAAATTATTTGACGTTCAGAAAATGAAGCTGTTCTACATTGGCAATGTTACATACGATAATGATTTATTTGGCATATATCAGGGTAGGCAGAAATATTATAGCGTGGCAAAATTAATAATTCAATAAAAATAATAAATATAAATAATATTCATTTAAGTTAACAAGTACGTATTAGAAAAGTATATAATAAGTGAAGTACGTTCAAAAACTTTTCTTCAAAAAAAAGTAAGTAAGTTAAAAAAGTTTTTAGTTCAAAAATAATAATATTTATATCACATTGTACATATTATGGGAAGACAAAAAGATTACCTTCGATATTGAATCATCCCCTTGTAGCAAAAGTACCCCGAGCATGAGGATTTTGAGGAAGCTTTACCACCTTCTGGTAACACTTTGTCGAGTTCAGCAACATAGCAACCTTCTTGATGTTCTGAAAAATATATGATTTATAAGATTTTTTGGAACATGTTTAGCTTTTTCTTAAATATATATATATATATATATATATATATATATATATATATATATATATATATATATATATATATATATATATATATATATATATATATATATATATATATATATATATATATATATATATATATATATATATATATATATATATATATATATATATATACATACATATATATATATATATATATACATATATATATATATATATATATATATATATATATATATATATATATATATATATATATATATATATATATATATATATATATATATATATATATATATATATATATATATATATATATATATATATATATATATATATTAACAGTTACGTGGATTAATATAGTATTAAGACACACTTATTACAATTTTCCCCACAACTCACCGCCTCACCTTGTCTTGACACCAAACTGAGGTAATAAAACAAAAATTGTTACGTTTACAGTCAACGAGAATAAGTAAATGTTTCCTAATTCAAATCACTTAGCTAAAGGTTGCTACATTAAAATCTTTGCAAGGTAGGTGTAGCTTCGAATCGCTTATTCTGATTTCTGATTTCCATATACTAGTACAACTTGTTGAGTGACCATTTACATGGCTGTCATATTATACAAAAACACTTCTATTGAGGAACCTTAAACTTACTGTATTTTTCAGGTTTTGGATCCGGATGCATAATGGATAGTGATGCGTTCGCGACGCACACAGCTGCTACGAGTACCACTAGTAATTTGTACATTGCGCTAACTAACTACTGACTGACGAGACACTTGGACAGACAGTATATATAGCGAGTCGCACAATCATTGTAAAAACCATTTATGATATGAAGTATAGAGAATGGTGATAACTACTATAATTAAAAATATTGTATTTTATATCTTCACGCTTTATATTTATTCTACCTATATATTTATTCGTTACCTCTGCCTATGCAGTATGCGGGCATATTGCAGGGTAGGCAGAGGTAACCGCAGGAAACATATGAACCTAGTGTTAAGACACTCCGTTGTTTAGGCCCTGCTTTCTCTATCCCGCTTTCCTTCGAATCAAGAAAATGGCAAAGAAAATGGAAATAGAAGATCCATCTTAATAGAATGGAAATCGATTTCACAAACTGTCGCGTTTACAAGTAGACGCTACGCCTTTGCGCCATGACGATTCTCAATAACATAAAAATATTATAGGTCGTAATATTATTTATTATGTTTATTAGTAAACTAGAATCCGGAAACTGTAACAGTGGTTGATAATTATAGATTTACTTATTTCAGTGAAATTAGATTATGTTATAATATAAGATAATAAAGTTTGTGAGTGTGTGTGTGCGCGGTTGTGAGGTCTTTTAGAAAGATATTTTTAGTGTCTCTGTATTTGGTTCATTGTTAATCCTTAAATATCTTTAACGTCTTTACAACTAGTACTTTTGTACTTAAAAAAATATTAACGTTAAATAGAGATTACGGTATTTCGTAAACTTTCGGTTAAAAAATATTTATTATTGAGTTGTCTTAGATCCAAAAGTCACAACTATTAGGTAGTTTAGTATGATTCGTAGGTTAAAGGAGGACAGTGCTTGTTTTAGATTATTGTTATTTTTTATATAGTTCTAAAAAAATATTTTCACTTTTGGCGAGGCTACTTTGTCATTGGCAGCTTGGTTATTTTAATAAGTGGGCTTTTCCCGTAATCTTTTGACCTCAGCTATCAAGCTGTTGTGTCTTACAAGTTCAACAGAACAATTTTAAAGGTGATCGCAAATAAACAAGATACAAGAACCATTAACCTATTATTATTAAATAAAATAAAATACTGTTTATTGCTCACCAATATAATTTACCGTATGTGAACATCCATGGAGGAGAGGAGGCGGTTATTTTATTAAAAGGGCAGAAGTGTACTTAATGTAATAACCAAAATATGTATACATATAAATATAATGCACGTATATATACATATAGGGGTATATATATTTATATATAGAGTAAAATTGGGTATACCCCACTTCTGCAAATAGTCACCTTTTGTTGAAAATATTGATTTTATAGAAACAATATTCATAATAGTCTATCAAATACTGACTTTACGGGAATTAGCTTTTTGTGTAAGCTCGTTTCTGAGGATAGTCAGGTGAGATGCGTTAGCCGTATGAGTAGATGTCCTCTCTATGGTCTTTGTACGTGATCTCTTTGACCAATGGGCAATAATTACGACAAAACATTTTGTATTTTTTTAGGTATAAATTTATTTTAATTTTTATCAATAGCAAAATATATCAAAATTTACTTTTTACCAATGTAATATCAAATTATACTATGTAAAATATACAAAGCGCGGCGTTGAGTTCCGCCACTCAACATGCAATGCCTCAAAATAGGAGGAAAACAGGGACGAAGTAACGGAGTGTCTTAACACTAGGTTCCTATGTTTCCTACAATTCTCTCTACCTACCCTGCCATGTGTGGTATAAATCGTGAAGACATAAAAAAATATACTGTATTAGAGGCATTACTAAAGTCTAGTAGAATCGTAACGGTTACTTTACGATTTTCCATACTGAAGCGCATTGCATCCGATACGTTAACAAAAATAGTACATAATATGACTGGTCAGGTCTGAAGCCTGATTGTAAGAATTAAGTAAGTTATTTTATGCTTGGTATTTAGTTAGTTGTGGGCTTAAGAGGCTTTTATGATTTGTAGGAAAAGTAAGATTGACTGACTGACTGGCGATATCTCGATTGTCACAGACGGAGAGACACACTTATACATATTAGTATAAGTACGTAATAATACATCTAATAACTGAGAAGTGAGATTATAAAAGAAGTTATTTAGATCTAAGCTTTATCAATTTTGCCAAGTTGAAGATATGTGTCACGATTCAGAAGTAACAAATTTGAAGTGAACTACTTATAGAAATGGAACTTAAAACATCATTCTTGTATGAATCCCTCAGGTAGGAATAGAACCCACAACCGTCGCCGTGTTTGTCGTCTGTAGCTTATTTAGTTACATGAAATTAATAGACTGTCCTTTACTATATTTTCTTTAATTTATGAAGGAGAAGTAATAATAGAAAAAAAAATAAAGAGGTGGTACTGGTAATGAATATAAATCACCCCAGCCTATTGGCTGTCTTTTGGCTATTTATATTACAAAATAGACTAATAAGTCTACGCGTCGAATACCACCATCAAATATTATTTTTTTTAACTCCACGCTTTATCCCGCGCATGGCAGAGTAGGCAGAGGGAACTGCAGGGACCGTGGGACCGAGAGTTAAGACACTCCGTTGCTTAGTCCCTACTTTCTCCGTCTCCGCTTTCCGCCTTTTTCGAGGCATTGCGTGTTGAAATAAAAAATCCATCTTCCCCGACTGGGGATCGAACCGAGAAACCTTCGCGTTACAGGCAGACATTGTTCCTCTGCGCCACGACGGAATAATTTTTAAAATTTAATTGTTATTATTTATATTATGAACTTAGGACTTATTAAAGGAGGTTTCTTCATAATATTATTCCGTGGTAGTAAATTTTTATATAAAGATAGATTTATTTAATAAAAATGAAATTTAAGCTGGTTTGAAGTCCAAATAATAAAATCGGTTTCTACTTCACTTAATGTAAAATCTTTACGTGGAAAGTAGAGATAGTGGCTGGGAACAAGATTGTCACCATTCGCGCTATGCAGAATAAAGCTTAAGAAAAATAAAAAAAAAACACACACATTATTTATTGAGGGTGAATTTTATATTACAAAGAAAACTGTACTTCAAGTTTCAATTTTTTGACAAAAATTATAATTCTATACACAATTTGTGGCAAGTGTTTCAGTAATATTTTCAAGAACATGTCACATATTACTGAAATAACTGCCTATACACGATGCACCGCTATAGCCACTAGACATTTATAAATCTGCAAAGTACGACAGCAGGACTTTTATGCTTTTTTTAAATATTTTTTTCTATCCTCGGTGTGGATTAACGCTACAAATATCATAAAAATGTTAAAGTTGTTGTTTATAAGGTTGCGTAAAGGACCCATATTGAACATATTTCTTACTTTAACACGTACAATGTGTTCCGTATATATAGTAGTTGAAGATATATGTAGAGCTCGCATAAACAACGGATTGTAGAGCGCTTCAAGATATTGCATGTTAAGGTTTTTACGAAGTTAAAAAATATGTTTATTAGTTAAGCAGTCCAAAATGACAAATTTCAATATTGGTACTATTGACATAGTCACAAACATGAAAGATCTTTTTGATATAATTTGGTTTTAAATTTCCATTACAAGAGGTGAATTTCACATATTCTAACATCTTAAGCTTTCAGGTATCCTCGACGTATTCAGAAATTGCTGGTAAGTTGGAGTAAGCTGAGGGAGGAAGGATATATATATATATATATATATATATATATATATATATATATATATATATATATATATATATATATATATATATATATATATATATATATATATATATATATATATATATATATATATATATATATATATATATATATATATATATATATATATATATATATATATATATACATATATATATATATATATATATATATATATATATATATATATATATATATATATATATATATATATATATATATATATATATATATATATATATATATATATATATATATATATATATATATATATATATAGTGTACGTGTTAATGTAAGTTTATTTTAATCCTATAATTATTTTACCCATTTAAAACATTATTTTCCTTAATTATTTGCTTTTTTATTAACGTCTGAGAAAGTAGAAGGAGTCAAAACTAAAAGTGGAAGGTAGATATAAATAAATAAATAAATCAACAAATATTTAGTCGTAAATCAAATTACATACTTTTTTATTTTGTCATAATATGTGTAATTATTTTTATTCGTGCATGATTTTTCAATTAATACGGTTGTACTAGCTTATTTCTTTTCAAAACGTAAATGTTCAGAAATTCGTCATAGCTTGGCCACACATGTAATTCTACGCATTTAATTGATGGACAACAAATGGGAAAGGGCTTCGATGTGTTATTTTTGTAAAGTAGCTTGCAGTTCTCCGGTACGGGCCCCTCACAGCTGGAAAGGAAATTATATCGTTATAGTAAATAAATAATTTAGAACACATTGTTTGTAACAAGGGCTACATATATTTTTAAATGTTTCAACTAGGGTTAACTCCAACACAATATGAATCTATCGTGTTGTTGTTGACTAATTGAAAGACAAATATTCATTTCACTTTATATGTGATTTAGTTTTAAATTCAATTGAATTTTCTATATTGTACTGTAATGCCGTAATGATTTGTAATTTTTAACATCACAGAAGTGTAGGAAAATAGAACCTAGAGCGGGGAATGAGATTTCACCACTGTGCCATGTTTGAATATATTCAACGTTTGCAGATATTTGCATATTGAATGATTTGTAAAGAAAACATATATTAGATATATTAATAACAAAATAGATATAGAATGTTACAGACAATGACAAAACTTAAATAATTGACCTGAGAAGAACTGGCTAAGAATAATCTTACTTCTTAACTTAGTAGACCATTTCTAGCTCTTTTTTATGCAATTTTTCACTGGAAAGAATCCAATCTACACTGTCTTAAGATGGTACATATTATATGAAGATAAAATTATAACCTTTCATATAGAATCATCCCATTGTTGCAAAAGTACTCCGAGCAGGCGGTTTTGTGGGAAACTTTACCACCTTCTGATATCACTTGGTCCAGTTCAGCAACATAACAACCCTCTTGGTTTTCTGAAAAATATATAACTTATAACACTTTTACTCTTAAACGGGGCACGGAGAAACCAAGGACACGCAGCGGAGTGTCTTACCACTAGGTTCCTATAGTTCCTGTAGTTTCCCCTGCCTACCTTGCCATGTGTGGGATAAAGCGTGAAGCAAAACAAAAAAAACTCTAATATAATTTATATACTTGGCTTTATTTAACACAGTCACGAGGCTGTCGTATTAAATAATAAAATATTTTTTAAAGAAAAACTTACTATATTTCGCAGGTTTGGGATCTGGACGCAAAAAAGTACGTGATGCGTTCGCGACGCACACAGCTGCAACGAGTACCACTAGTAATTTGTACATTTCGGTAACTGACTACTGACTGACGAGACACTCGCACAGACAGTATATATAGCGGGTCGCACAAACAATAGAAAAACCATTTACGATATGAACTATAGGTAACGGTGATAACTACAATATTTAAAAAATATTTATATTTATTTATATATTTATTACACGGGTCAACACGAATTTTGAGTCTGAGTTCTGTACCTCTGATTTTGATTACTTATGCCTAACTAATTAAAAAAAATATATTTTTGTCTAATAAAGTTTTCTTTTGTAGTTACTAAAACGAAATTTCAATTTTTATGAATAAGCTCTACTTTTTAATTTCAATTATATGTAAAATGAAAACAGTTTTGAATTCACATATTTTAATTAACTTCAATTATACAAGACGGCATAAATAAACCTACAAACACAAAAAAGAATACAAAAAATACATCAAAATGAACAGATTTGCTATTTCTTGTATGTAAGTTGGAACTTTCTCGTATGAGCCCCCAAATGTAGTCACTCATTATGTGTTCATTATATTGTCCTTGATAACGCTTTTCAAAGTTCATTACATCTTGATGGCAACGTTCTCCTTGCTCTTCTGAATATGCACCTAAGTTGTTTTTAAATTTATCCAAATGAGCATGTAGCATATGGACTTTCAAAGACATTCTGCAACCCATAACTTTGAAGTTATGAAGCATATTAATAATAAGCTCTGTGTAATTCTCTGCCTTTCTGGTGCCAAGAAAGCCATGAATCACTTCTTTAAGGTTGAGCCACGGCTTGTCTTTCGTGGGTACTGAGGAGCTGTAGGAATTGTTCACTGGCCATTATTTTCTTTATTTGTGGACCGATGAAGATACCAGGTTTAATTTTAGCCTCTGACAATTTCGGGGAAAATGATTTTAAATATTAAAAGGCCTAAGAGTCTTGACGCAGAGCCTTAACGAACTGCTTCATCAAACCTAATTTAGTATGCAAAGGAGGCATTAAAATATTATCGGGTTTCACAATTGGTTCATTTTTGACATTCTGTTGTCCTATTTGAAACTCGCTCCGTTGTGTCCATGAGTGCTGCTGATAGTGAAGTGCATCGGCTCTACTGTCCCATAAGCAAATAAAACACAGATATTCATGGTACCTCGCCTCGCATTCTCATCAGAAATCCAGCTATTTTGAAATCACTTTTTGGAAGACATTTTAAGCCTCACAACACATAAAATATGTTATTCAAAGTATAGTATACGTTTGAAAAGTGCACGTGCACACAGCCGTGGACAGTTTGTCACTCCCTCTTTACACCTACAGCGCCCCCTACCCCTCTCCTGTATCTTATATGCAAAGACTCCTAAAAAAACTGCTGAAACACTATAATATTCGTTTTACATTGTGTAACGGTACAAAATCAAATTTTATTTATTATAAATGGAGTTTCTGCTTTTATTTCTATGTATACGATCAGAAAATATTCACTAAATAACAGACTCAAAGAAAAAAAATTGTTTTGTTGACTTGTGTTATTAATAAAAATGGAAACCGAAATTTTTGAAATTGAAGAAACTGTGACAGTGGTTGATATTCAACTAATTTAGTTGAACTTAAAGTAAGTTACATTTTAAGAGTATAATATTAGTGTTAACGCCCATTGTGTGGCCTTTTAGAATTTGTAATATTAAATGCCATCAAAAACATTCTGTAAAAAAACCCAAGGAAGGACTCTGGTGAGAAATTAGGTTGCTAATACATACTAATAATCGAATCATGCGATGTCCAAGTCGATCTATTTGTTTAAAACGTAAAATATTTTCATATTGGCATGATAATAACTTAAGACAGAAGGTCCTTTGCCTAAATATATTAACCGACTTGGTATTACATACATCTCACAACTTTTTACGATAGAAAGACTGAGCTGAGAGACTTGGGTTTTTTTACAGAATGTTTTTGATGGCATCTTACTTCTTTTTGTAGAGTGCTACTTTTTGGTACCATTTAATGCTAAAGAATTTTGTTAATGGCTTTGTCTTATGATATTCTCTTATTTTTGTATGAAGTCTTTCTCATTTTCTTTTCTGGTACTACTTCTTGAGCATCAGCTCAAAGCCCACTCCCTGTCTCTATGGGTTTTTCAGATGTCACAATTTTTGACAAGTCTGGACGGTAAATAGTTCTTAATCTGTTGTATTCACAAATTGATGATTCCTACGTTTTAATACTTCCAAAGTCAACATTACTGAGATGTAAACCGCCCAGACTTGTAACTCTCGAAAGTGCCACGTAAGCTTGACCGGATGTAAACACTGCAGAACCTATATTCATCAGCGCATTAGACTTAGACTTAAGCCTTTTATGCATAGCCAATGAAGCTATACATAATATGGGAAATTGTTAGCGATGAACATAAGCGCTTATAATAATTTCAAATTTAGTTTTGACCGGACCAACTTCGTAAACATTAGGTTCATTATCAAATGTAATAGGTATATATTCTCTTAATTGTTTTTGAATTTTCAGGATCAACCTTTACTTTTCGCATTATACCGACAGACCCATTAACTAAACCGAGACTCACGTCAATGTTTCGCCGTAACATGACTTTTGCGTCTATTTTTATAATTATGTTCTTACTTACCTTTTTTTATAAATTCACAAGCTCTTTTTGTTAGGTACCTGGGACAATCAATGCTAACTATAGCTATAAGTCTTAGCCATGCAACGATTTTTTTTTTTGAAAATCTGTACACACTTCCCCTACCACTCGAGGGTCATATTACATATGAACTTTTTATTTCTAAATTATGTTATCTTCAAACCCACTAAGTCTTCATGACGCTCGAGCCCCCCAAAAAAGCCTAGCTCCCCTACTATATTATTCATGCAGTTGGTGTATTTGGAAAACTGGACCGAAATTACAAAATATTTAAGTTTTCCCATAATTAAGATACTAAACTCTATTTGTAATCTAAATTTAAAGCTTCTATGTCTACTAGTAGTGCCTTGGACTTTTGATGATCGGTGAGTCAGTGAGTGCCAAAATTTAGAAACTTTAACAAGTTGTCATTCTTAAACTACTGGATCAAATTGACTGAAATTTGAAATATACCGTGTTTATATAATACTCAATTAGTTACTAAGAATTCAGGTTTCTTGTTCTATCCACAACCAAATTATAGTGGTGTCGAAAATGGCCTGAATTGCTTCGAGAAAAGGATGGTACGACTGTGCTGCTTTTTTTTGCTCGACTTCGCTCGGCCGGGGCACTACCGTGCCCCCAGATTAATATGTTAAATATGAAATAATTTTTAGTATATTTGTATTTGTCCTATTATAAGTTAAATTTATAAGTAATATTTGTCCTATTATAAGTAAAATAAAATAAAATACTGTTTATTGCTCACCAATATAATATGCCGTATGTGTATAGCCATGATGTAGAGAAGGCGGATATTTTATTAAAAGGGCAGAAGTGTACTTAATGTAATAACCAAAATATGTAAACATATAAGTAGAATACACGTATATATACGTATATATTTATATATAGAGTAAAATCGGGTATACCCCACTTCTGCAAATAGCCACCTTTTGTTGAAAATATTAATTTTATAGAAACAATTCACAGAAGCGCAACATCTGCCTGTAACGCAATGGGTTCTGGGTTCGATCCCCAGTCGGGGAAGATGGACTTTTCTATTTCCATTTTCTTCGCTTAGGTAAACCGCCACTCAACAATGCAATGCCTTGGAAAAGGCGGAAAGTGGGGATGGAGAAAGCAGGGACTGAGCAAAGGAGTGTCTTAGCACTAGGTTCCCACGGTCCCTGCAGTTCCCTCTGCCTACCCTGCCATGTGCGGGATAAAGCGTGAAGCTCATCGCCTGATAGAGTTCATCCAAGCGTTCTGACTAGTTGAGTTCTTTGTCACACTACGTCAAAATTCCCATGCCTCTTCTAACTTGTTACGTTCTTACTATCCATATAGAGAGTTTTACTAAACTAACTAACTATTATTACGTATATATTACGTACCTAAGCGCAACAACAAATTAATAAGTGTACACTAAGTTTATTTTAATCTCATCTCACCTTTAATTATTTTAGTCATTTAAAAATAATGGTTTTCTTTAATAATTTGTTTTTTTTTTTAAATATTAAAGTCTAAGAAATTAGGAGGAGTCAGAACTGAAAGTGGAAGGTGGACATAAATAAAAATCGATTATTTAGTCGTAAATCAAATAACATATTTTTTTAATTTTTCTTAAGTTCTGTCATTATTTTTATTCGTGCATCATTTTTTAATTAATATAATATGGTATTAGCTTATTTCTTCTCAAAACGTAAATGTTCTGAAATTCGTCATAGCTTGGCCACACATGTAATTCTACGCATTTAATTGTTGGACAACAAGCGGGGAAGGGCTCCGATGTGCTATTTTTGTCAAGTGCCTTGCAGTTCTCCGGTAATGGCCCATCACAGCTGGAAAGGAAATCATATCGTTATAGTAAATATCTAGTTTAGAACACATTGTTCGTAATAAGGGCTAAATATATTTTTAAATATTTCAACTAGGGCTAACTCTAACACAATATGCAAATATTGTGTTGTTATTAACCAATTGAAAGACAAATAGACAAAAAAATTATTACATTTGTAAACTTTAATTAAATATCTGTGATTTACTTTTACATTCAATTTTCTATATTTTACTGTTGTCAATACTGTAATACCGTAATGATTTATAAATTTTGACATTACAGATGTGAAGGCAAATAAAACCTAGAGCGGGGAAATAGATTAGATCCTTGAATGATCGATTTCACAATCGTCAAGTCAGACGCCATGATTAACCGCTGTGTAATGTTTGAATTATAGAATAATCAATCTTTTGTAAAACATATATTGTATATATTAATAACAAAATAGAAACGTAATGTTACAGACAATGACAAAACTTAAATAATTGACCTGAGAAGAACTGGCAAAGAATAAGCCTACTTCTTAACTTAGTAGACCATTTCTAGCTATTTTTGTCCAATTTTTCATTGGAAAGAGTTACAATCTACACTATCTAAAGATAACAATATCTAAACATATTATATGAAGATAAAATTATAACCTTTCATATAGAATCATCCCATCGTAGCAAAAGTACTCCGAGCAGGAGGTTTTGTGGGAAGCTTTACCATCTTCCGGTATCACTTGGTCCAGTTCAGCAACATAACAACCCTCTTGGTTTTCTGAAAAATATATCATTTATAAGACTTTTACTATAAAACTGGGGACGGAGAAACCAGGGACACGCAGCGGAGTGTCTTAACACTAGGTTCCTATAGTTCCTGTAGTTTCCCCTGCCTACCTTGCCATGTGCGGGATAAAGCGTGAAGCAAAAAAAAATTCTTACAGTCACATAAAATATTATTTTTAAAAGTAAAACTTACTATATTTTGCAGGTTTGGGATCTGGACGCAAAAAAGTACGTGCTGCGTTCGCGACGCACACAGCTGCAACGACTACCACTAGTAATTTGTACATTGTGCTAAGTAACTACTGACTGACGAGACACTCGGACAGACAGTATATATAGCGAGTCGCACAAACAATGTAAAAACCATTTACGATATGAACTATAGGCAACGGTGATAACTACAGTACTTAAAAAATAATTTTATTTATTTATATATTTATTAATAATCAAAATGGAAACAGAAAAATTATGACAGTGGCCGATATTTTATTTACTAATTTAAAAGAACTTAAAGTAAGTATTTTAAGAGAATAACGTCAGTGTTGACGCACAGTTGTGTGGCCTTTTCGAATTTGTAATATTAAATAAATATAATAAATATAAAATAATTTTTAGTATACTTGTATTTGTCTTATTGTAAGTCCTCAAGTATGTTTTCTATTGTTTTTGTGTTTTTTTTTAGCTTCACGCTTTATCCCGCACATGGCAGGGTAGGCAGAGGGAACTGCAGGAACCATACGAACCTCGTGTTAAGACACTCCGTTACTTAGTCCCTGCTTACTAAAGTATTATTTCGTAAAACGAATTAAAAGGGGTGATGTTTAAAAATATTTGTTTTCACCAGTTACAGATAAAATCCCAGATAGCAAATTTGCTCCTTATCTCGGAGATAAACAACAAATTTTGGTTACACAGGTCTCCGATAAAAACATCTAACAGATATAGCAACAGACGTTATCTGACAGAAAATAAGGTGTAAGTGGTGGTAAAGAATATATTTTTTAATTTTTATTTAAACATTAGATACTTTATATTTTAAGCTGACTTTTGACTTTAGTTCTTGTCAAATTTGTAAAAATAAAAAATCGAAAAAAGAACTAAAAAGTTTGATACAGTGTTGCGTTAAAAAACAAAATTTAAAAACAATGCAATGGCAGTCTAACACAAATTATCAGCAGACGCAAAACAATGACACTTGCGTTTTATCTCTTTTATAATACTACTATTTTCGTTTTTCAATAATAAAATTAGACTTGAAAATATCAAAAAGGTGACGTGGATTATTTTAAATAAAAATCACTGTAATTATTAAGTTATAAAATCTATTTCCAAAATTTATATATTGTATTTTACGCTGTAGTTACCAAACGCAAAAATCACAAATTTGGCCATGTTGCCGTGTCACCGATTATTAAATAGCTAGTAAACTTGCCTACCAGATATTTAATCGGAAAGGTGGATTGTGAAACTGAAAAAAAATATCCTAACATCTTCTATCTTGTAGATAGCATTAATTGTCAGTTAACAATCTGAAAGTTTATCTGTAAGTGGTGAAACTGGCTCTTAGACTCACAAATATTTGAGTAACTAGGCGCGTGTTAGTGTTTTGTTTAAAATTTATTTATATATTCAAAAAAGAAAAGAAGTTTAAGCTTTCATTTAGCCCACTTCGTTATATTGGTTACTTTAACATGTGGTTTACGCTCGTGACCTTTAAAGCTCAGTTATCAGTGACTTGCAAGTGGAACGGCAATAAACGTAAATCCAGTAGATAGGTGTAGGAGTTGATGTCATGTCTTTTATTTACACTTTCCAGCATCGAGAGTTCAGATAAGCCTTCAGTAATAACAATTTAGATTAAAAATATTAAAAATTGTTAAAAAAGTAGTTAAAAGAAGGATTCAAGAATTGATACAATAATCTTAAAGATTGCTTTAGTATTTGGTTAATTAATGTTCTATTAGATTTTTTTAATACGTTGTTATGTCCTTTGTGCTAAATTGATTATTAAATCCACCGCACAAAGTATACATTTGTGCACTTTGGCGTAGCACAGCGGAATGTGTCACACAATGATCAGTTTTATAGTAATAGCAATAATAAGTGTACATTAAGTTTATTTTAATCTTATCTCACCTATAGTTCCTTAATTATTTTAGCCATTTAAAAAAATGGTTTTCCTTAATAATTCGTTTTTTTTTTAAATTATTAACGTATAAGAAATAAGAAGGAGTCAGAACTAAAATTGGAAGGTAGATATAAATAAAAATCAACAAATATTTAGTCGTAAATGTACATACTTCTTTAATTTCTCTTAAGTAGTGTTATTATTTTTATTCGTGCATCATTTTTAAATTAATACGGTACTAGGTTACTTCTAGAAATGTAAATGTTCTGAAATTCGTCATAGGTTGGCCACAAACGTAATTCTACTGCATTTAATTGTTGGACAACAAGCGGGGAAGGGCTCCGATGAGCTAATTTTGTCAAGTGGCTTGCAGTGCTCCGGTAATGGTCCTTCACAGCTGGAAAGGAAATCGTATCGTTGTAGTTTAGAACACACTGTTCGTAACAAGGGCTTAATATATTTTTAAATGTTTCAACTAGGGCTAACTCTAACACAATATGTATGTATTGTGTTGTTATTGACTAATTGAAAGACAAATATTCATTTCACTTTATATGTGATTTAGTTTTAAATTCAATTGAATTTTCTATATTGTACTGTAATACCGTAATGATTTATAATTTTTAACAGCACAGTAAGTGTATGCAAATAGAACCAAGAGCGGGGAAATAGATTAGATCCTTGAATGAGATCGATTCCACAACCATCAAGTCAGACGCCATGATTTACCACTTGCCATGTTTGAATATATTCAACGTTTGCAGATATTTGCATATTGAATCCCTTGTAAAGAAAACATATATTAGATATATTAATAACTAAATAGAAATGTAATGTTACAGACTGGTTAAGAATGAGCTTATTTCTAAACATAGTAGACCATTTCCAGCTCTTTTTGTGCAATTTTTCATTGGAAAGAGTTACAATCTACACTATAAAGATAACAATATCTAAACATATTAGAATACAATATCTAAACATATTATATGAAGATAAAATTATAACCTTTCATATAGAATCATCCCATCCTTGCAAAAGTACTCCGAGCAGGAGGTTTTGTGGGAAGCTTTACCACCTTCCGGTATCACTTGGTCCAGTTCAGCAACATAACAACCCTCTTGGTTTTCTGAAAAATATATCATAATAAAGCAGGGACTCGCAGCGGAGTGTCTTAACACTAGGTTCCTATGGTTCCTGTTGTTTCCCCTGCCTACCCTGCCATGTGCGGAATAAAACGTGAAGCTAAAAAAAACTTATACTCCAATATAACTTATATACTTGGCCTCATTTAACACAATCAGGTGGCTGTCGTATTTAATAATGAAATATTTATTTTTTTAAAGAAAAACTTACTATATTTTGCAGGTTTGGGATCTGGACGCAAAAAAGTACGTGATGCGTTCGCGACGCACACAGCAGCAACGAGTACCACTAGTAATTTGTACATTGCGCTAACTAACTACTGACTGACGAGACAATCGCACAGATTGTATATATAGCGAGTCGCGCAAACATTGTAATAACCATTTATGATATGAGCTATAGGTAACGGTGATAACTACAATATTTAAAAAATAAGCAGTTTTTTTATTATTCATATATGATATTTTATTCAGTAATTTAATTGAACTAAAAGTAAGTTACATTTCAAGAGAATAACGTCAGTGTCGACGCGCGATGTTAACGTTGTGAAGTATTTCAGAATTTGTAATATTGGATGACCAAAATATTTTTTTGACGTGACAACGTCTTAAATTAGGTTGCGGCTCGGAGTCACATATGAAAAAGGTAACGTAACGATGTGTCAACTGTCACCGAACTATGATCGGTCCGCCGCGCGTGTCACTTGATACATGTACAATGTTTTAGTAAACAAAATATATTTTGTATAGTTAAAATTTGTGCAATTTATATTGTAATTATTAATCATATCAATAAATATTCTACCGAGAAAAAGACGTTGTCACGTAAAATTTTCGCCCGTAAAACCTACTTTACAGGCAACCATTTTTTTTATGGGAAGGACAAGGGGAATGAGCGGTCGGGTCACCTGATGGTAAGTGGCTTCAAGAGAAGTGATCTCAAAAACTGGTGGCACGACAAAAGTGTTTTTTTAGCAGTTAACGCGCAAACTTGAGTCTTCTGGGGGTTGAATTGAACAAGATTCCTTTCACCCCACAATAAGACATTACTGAGGGAGGTCTTAATAGAAGACACAAGTTTCATTCGGCAATCGTCGACGTTTGCCGAATGGCCGGAGTATACGGCGTCCACAGTACTATCATCTGCATAGCAATGAATATTAGAATCTTCTAATATGTCATTGATATGCAGAAGAAAAAGCGTGGGGGACAGCACACAGCCCGGGGGGACGCTAGCATTTACGGGAAAATAATCAGAGCAAAAACCATCGACAGCGACTTTAATGCTACGCCCGGTAAGAAAGCTAGCGACCTACTTATACAAATTCTCGGGAAGCCCATACGATGGAAGTTTTGCTAAGAGTGCTCTATGCCACACACGATCAAACGCTTTCACCATATCCAGACTAACTGTCAGGCCTTCGCCTTTGCTTTCGACAGCTGCAGCCCAACGGTGAGTAAGGTAAACTAGAAAATCACCAGTTGAAAGGCCATGGCGAAAGCCATATTGACGATTGTTGATCAACTGGTGATCCTCTAGATAATCCAGTAGCTGGCTGTTTATTATACTCTCCATAACTTCGGAGAGCAGGGAGGTGATAGCGATAGGCCTATAATTCTATATTCTATATAGGCCTATATTCTTAGTAAATTTTATTTCTCCTATTTTATATCCTATATATGTACATTTTAGGTACATTTTCTATGGTTCCTGTGTTTTTTGAATTTAAAATTTCCATGAATTCCAAACCAAAATTTTGGTTTGGTTTCGTTTTTGAAAATGTTTGTTTTCTAAACATTTCACAAATATGACAGACTTAGACTCACAAATATTAGGTTAAACTTTAAACTTTCACTTAGGCCACTTCGTTATATTGGTTACTTTAACATGTGGTCTACGGCCGTAACCTTAGCCGTGCCGGGCCGGGCCGTAAGCTCAGTTATCTGTGACTTGTAAGTTGAACTGCAATAAACGTAATTGTTGGTAAATCCAGTAGATAGGTGTAGGAGTTGATGTCATGTCTTTTATTTACACTTTCCAGCATCGAGAGTTCAGAAAATTGTTAAAAAAAGGATTCAAGTATTGATACAACAATTTCAGAGATCGATTTAGATCGATTCGATCGGTTAATTAATGTTCTATTAGTTTTTTTTTAACACTCAGTTATGCCCTTTGTGCTAAATTGATTATTAAATCCACCGCACTAAGTGTCAAAGTATACGTTTGTGCACCGTGGTGTAGCACAGCGGAATGTGTCACTGTAAACACAATGGTTGTAGGTTCAATGCAATCGTAGTTTTTTAAAACTAGGTTCACTCTATTATATATTTATCTTACTATAAGTAAAGGCAAAATCATATAATTTGCTAAAATAAAAATAAGAAAAGTTCTAAGTATTTAAAGGTAAAACTGGACTATCGTGACGTAGACGGCAGCGTTTGGCTGTACACACGACAGTTTCTGTATTCGATTCCTACTCGGGGAGGATGGATTTTATCAATTTTATTTTCTACGCAGCTTCAAAAATTTTCTGATGCTAGATTGACATTAAAATCTCCACTTAAAATCATCAGTATTTTATCATTATACATTTCGAGTAAAGCGGCACCTTCACTTGTTTATGGCAACAATGAATGCTGAAGAAAATTAATTATATCGTCCAACTCGAATCATGGGAACAAAATGTTAAGACACTCTGTTCACCACTTTCCACCTTTCGAGGCATTATGTGTTGAATGGCGGAATGTAACTAAGGAAATGGAAATGAAATAATGATGTCTTAATGTCAATGAAACGGTAGTAGTTTCTCACTTTAGCTTTATGTTTTATCCCGCACATGGCAGGGTAGGCAGAGAGAAATGCAGGAATCGTGGGAACTTAGTGTTAAAACACTGTTGCTTAGCCTCTGCTGTCTCCGTCCCCGCTTTCTGCCTGTTTTGAAGCATTGCGTGTTGAGTAGCAGAAGTCGACGTCGCGCTTTGCCAGAGCGATGAAAATGGGATTAGAAAAATCACGCCTCTGGGCCACGATTTTACTTTCTTATTTTGAATAAAATTGACTAGATTTTGACTGTCAGGTCCTGAGAGGTAGCTGCTAGAAAGGGGACCTCGGCGTCAAGGGCCCCACCTGCAGACCTTTTTAGTCGCAACACAACGCTGGCTTTTATTGACCAAAATAAATTTAACTATAATTATTTTATTAAAACTAGGCGAATATAATATTTAGTATAAAAAGCGTAAAGTGGGTACGTAAATTCAATTTAATGAGTCGCCAATACGAAAAATATTTGAGATTTTTGTTAGACTCTAAGTAATTGTTTTTTTTTTAGGTTCACGCTTTATCCCGCATGGCAGGGTAGGGAGATGGAACTGCAAGGACCATGGGAACCTAGTGTTAAGACCTAACACCTAAGAACCTAGTTGCTTAGTCCCTGCTTTCTCCGTCCCCACTTTCCGCCTTTTTCAAGTAATTGTTTGATGGACGATTTAATTATTTCTGATAATATGGTCATTATATATTTTAAAATTAAGTAGGTAAAACAACTTATGCTATTTTAGTAGATTTGGAAGTAAGAAATAATGACTATGTAAATAATTGCTTGTATGGCTGTATTAGAAATATTTTAATGAAATTTTCTTGCATAATTACGTAGCGCAATCGATGGTGTATTTTAATTAATATAAGTACTTGAATATGTAACGCAGAGCTGAAAAAATAAAAAAGCTCCTTAGCAAAACCATTATCGAGAACCAAAAGCAATGGACTGGAAGATCTAATCATTACATTAGGTTATAAAAGTTAGTATAAACAAAATACCCTAAGAGTCTCAAGTGAAAAGAAATAAAATACATATTAGTTTGCAATATATTTATTTATTTAACATACACCTATTATATGTGAAGGTGGATAGATAAACTATACTTTTAAGGGCAAGACGGTTTTGGGCAGCAATCTGGATATGGTTTGCTTGTATCGGTAGTCGTGGTGCAAGGAGGTACTACACTTATCACACCGCAACTGGAATATTTAAAAATATAAGTGCATTTTACTCTTTAAGAGAAAAACAACACTATTTATTAAGATTTGCTTTTCTGAATAGAGTTACCGAAAAACCAATACAGAAAAAACGTAGTGTCAATAAAAAAATAACACACATAAATGATTAAGTTTTGATTTAAAAGTCAGTAAATTGTTTTATTTTATAATATTTTATATACAAGTATATATTTTTCCAATCTTGTTACGCAGTTAGGCTAGATTTAGACGTCAGACACTTCACTCTCCGTGTCTGAGTGTTTAAGTAGTACAGTGTGTTAAGTACCTTACCAAATACAATGTAGATGGCAAACTTATTAGTAAAATGAGTGCTTTGAAGAGAAAGAAAATCAAAGAAATGTTTATCATCTGATGACGATTCGTTATATTATTATTTTTATTTTCAGTTTTCATCTGTACCTCGCTTATAATAAAGTACTAAGAAAGAGCAGTAAGTAAGAGAGTATTGTTAGAGCTTCGTTCTCTGTTGTACTAAAGTTCCTTCATTTACACTACTAACATATAAATTTGAAATATAAAAGTTGCAAATTTATACTTCGATTGTATATCGAAGACAAAACCATCGCTTGTACAGTTAAGATTTGTCCTACTAAGCAAAGCTTCTGTTTTTCGGTGTTCTATCTCACATACAGTAAGGTGGAGGACAACTCAGTACACAACTATCATTAAACATTTTACATACGAAGCAATGACGACTTCGTTTTCTCGACATCTATATTGGTAGCAAGGTTTGTTAGAGTTCCGTGACTGTCCAAACGGTATTACTGCGTCCAGCTGTTTGATGTAGCATCCTTCTTGATCTTCTAAAATGATAAAAATAAGTTTTTTTAGTTAACAAAATATCAAATACTTATACTTTTACGCTTAATTCTGCATATGGCAGGGTAGGCAACAGGGGAACCGCACGAAATAAAGGAATCAGGAATTAAGACTCTACTTAAACTAGGACGAAAACTTACTTAACCTTTTGTTTATTTTTTTACATGAAAAGGAAGCATTTAGCAAGTACTACTTGAAGGAAGTACTACAACGACCGGAAGTATGAAGACGAAGCCGATTGACAAACAGTTTGTTCTACTTTAATCACTACAACAAGTAAAGAGCATTATAATTTTGACACTGAAATAAATTAAATATAAATTTAGTGCATAGAGATTTTGAACATCTTGAATACCATAAGTTCGTAAAGTTCAAAGTTACTGTTCACCGAATTGTGGTGTTAACCGTTATAAAAATAGATTATTAACTAACTTGAAGACAGCTCGCTTTATCATGTCCTACTTTTATAGTATTATTCTAATGATGTTAAACTTTGAAATTACTTACAAAATCTATTACAATTGTATGTTAATAAAATATAAATTATTTTAAATCGGCTGCTATAAATGGATTGCAATGAACCGGCGATTCCTTCATGGGATGATGTAGACCATTTTTATAATAGGATCCAAGAATAATCTAAAAATCAAATACAGTGCCGTGACCAGAAATTATAATTGTAAATATTATTACCGTGACCAGATAATTAGCTAGCTATTTATAATTATATAATCCATAATTTTTTTTTTCAGCTTCACGCTTAATGCACATGGCAGGCAGAGGCATGGTAAGCAGAGGGAACTGCAGGAACTGTGGAAACTAGTGTTAAGACACTCCGTTGCTTAGTCCCTGCTTTCTCCGTCCCCGCTTTCCGCCTTTTTCGAGGCATTGAATGTTGAGTGGCGGAACTCAACGCCGCACTGTGCCTAGTTTCCAGAGCGAAGAAAATGAAAATAGAAAAATCCATCTTCCCTGGTGTGGGAATCGAACCCTAAAACCGTCGCGTTTACAGGCAGACGTTTACGCCTCTGCGCCACGACGGTTCTATTGTATCCGTAATTCAAAAAGTATAAATTTATTATATTGTATGAAGTTCAAATATATATTGAATATTAATATTTTCTTACTAAATTTCGCTGGCTTTTCCTCTAATTTAGCTATCATGAGCGCTGCGTGTGCGCACACTATTATTGTAAACACAACCACTAACTTCAACATGTTGTCGCTTACTGATTTAAAATAATTTGTTGATATTAAATTTAACCTATGACTCGAGTGACTTCATTTACGCCACAACGTGATTCAGGCTAGAGTTACTAGACTATTAGTATATTTATTGTCATTGTTTTAAATGTGTATTTTATAAGTAGAGTATGTTATAAGTAATGCTGAGAACGGAGTGTCTTAACACTAGGTTCGTATGGTTCCTGTGGTTCCCTCTGCCTACCCTACCATATACGGGATGAATCTGCCATGTACGGAATAAAATATTAACACTTATATTAACTCCACACTGCACACTCAAGCAGGGTAAGCAGAGGGAATCTATTGGGTACTCTTTTGTTTGAGATGTTGCGTTTTTAGTGGCGGAACTCAACGCCGCGCTTTGTCTTGTATCCAGAGCGAAGAAATTGAAGATAATTTACTCTCTACGAATGGGAGTCAAACCCACAAACCATTATGCTTACAGGCAGACTGAGCCACCTTTTATCATTAATATAACTTTTTACTACTCTTTAATCACGTTTATAACTTTTGATTACTCTTAACAAGTCATTTCTATAGCATTAACCTGTTATTTAGTATAATTATATTGTTTTTAAAACAAATAGTTAAGAAATAGAAATTAAAAAGTCAACTGGTACGTAAAGTAATCCTTCGTTTATCATATCTTTATTTTTATCTTAAATTAAACCATAATAACGTGGAAAAATATATTTGGCGATTTATACCGCGTACGGAAGGTCAAGTAAAGATAACCTAACGTTAATATAGAAATTTTTATTAAGAACACGCGCATATTTTTGCCGTATCTCGTTCAATAAAGGATAGGTTACTGAGTGTTAACACACTCCTTTCCTCGCTTACCCTCTTTCAAGCTATTGCGAGCTCAGTGGCTGAATTTACGCTCTCCAGAAATTGTTTTGTCACCATAGTATAGTAAATGAAAATTTTTGAAACTTTCTGTTTACGTCATTATTTATATGCATGTTTATATATTTGTAAGTTCATTTCTACATTTGGTTCATACGTATAGTATATATCGAATAATTATTTTTATATATTTAGTATGTTGTTTGCTTCATACATCACTACTTATGACACACTAATACTTTCTCAATTCGCAATATCTTTTTCCTCAAGGTTGCTTAGCAGAGTTTGCTATAGTTATTGTTT
This sequence comes from Dione vanillae, assembly GCA_037178615.1. Classification (NCBI taxonomy): domain Eukaryota; kingdom Metazoa; phylum Arthropoda; class Insecta; order Lepidoptera; family Nymphalidae; genus Dione; species Dione vanillae. Next base: position 103,159 of record JAZFAU010000031.1, read on the forward strand.
TGATTTTACTATATTTTCGTGTTTTTTGTTTCTTTTTTTTCTAAGTGTGTAATGAGTTATTACTATTACGTATTAAAATATTCATAAAACATTTATAGAATCACTCATTCCTATCAACAGTTTTCTTATATTAAAAAAAATTGATCAAAAAAAAAAAATTTTATCCCGCGTATTGCGGGGTAGGCAGAAGGAACTGCAGGAACCATATGAACCTAGTGTTAAGACACTCCGTTGCTTAGTCCCTGCTTTCTCCGTCCCCGTTTTCCGCCTTTTTCGAGGTATTGCATGTTGAGTGGCGGAACTCAATGAGAACAGAATTATACGTTATAATTAATCTTATCATAATTTATGTACTTTACTAAGTAAAAAAATTTAAAGAATATCGAGGAAGAAATAATTATTTTTACTAACGGACTTGTCATAGTATGACAATGCGTTGTCATAGCAACGTGTATGTTACGCCATACAGAAGTATAAATTGTCAAAGGTATGATTAAACTTGTATAGCTTATAAGCATTATATTTTTCACGCCTTAACCCACATATAGCAAGATGGACGAACGAACACTATTGTTGAAAACCTATTAGCAATCAACACTTCTTGAAAAAAAAAACATTTTTATTTAATTTGCACTTTTGTCTGTTGTTATTCGGGACTAGCTGTTGCCCGCGGCTCCGCTCAATGTTTTTAAATGTATTACGCACATTATATTTTTTAGTGGTATGCCCGAGTTGAAGCATCTTATATAAACATAAACCTGAATAAATGATATTTATATATATTTATTTAATATATTATATTGTGAAATATTATACATATTTTTTAATAACGTGTAATTCGTTATTCGCTAAAATACAATAAAGTAAGATTTTGCTTACCTATTTATGCAACTGAGGGATAATTTTTTTCGTTATGATTCTTTAAAAACGTAACCGTCACAAAACGAAGGGCAGAAAAGCTCAGCTTTCACATACACAGCTTAAGTTTTCATCGATTTAGCTTCAAAACTGACGGAGATTCATACAAACTTATTCCCCCCTTTTACCTGACCAAATTTTCAAAAAAAGAAACCCTATATATTAGCGAGGACTAATAGCTATATAACACAAAGTTTCATCAAAATCCATCTAGTGGTTCCTGAGATTAGCGTGTGCACATAGTCAAACATATATTTTTCGAATTCTTATTCTTTTTTCATTTCTTAATAACCCTACCCTATTTAGTTTTATAAAAATATTTAATGACAGGATTTTTTTACTGTTTTATTATATAATATGCAGATACAGATTAGTAATTATTAGTTTATTTAAGGTGGTATAAAGTTTTATTTGTCTCTGATATATTGATAGTGGGGACGGAGAAAGCAGGGACTAAGCAACGGAGTGTCTTCCCACAGTCCCTGCAGTTCCCTCTGCCTACCCTGCCATGCGGGATAAAGCGTGAAGCTAAAAAAAAATATTGATATAGAAGCTAATATGCATTAAGCATTAAGTGCACATTACTATGTATATATATTTCTTCATTTCGATTCGTTTCGGACGTCGTTAATTGTTATTATCACTAGGTAACTAATATATTTACGAGATACGTGAAATAATGAATCGTTTTACGGAAGTTGTTTGAACTTGCTGATAAATTTTTGACAGTCAATTGAGACATTTATGAGAAGAAAGATGTAGGTTATGTCCCTCCTGCCACTCTTTGAGTGTGTGAAAAAAGATTTGACTTTAAATTTTGACAGTTTTATTATAGAATCTGAGAACACGTTCGAGAATTTTGTATATAAAAAATATTAAAAGATTTGTGAAAACGTTTGTGTAAGTTATTTTATTGTGATTTTTTTTAGATTCACGTTTTATCCTGTATACTGCACGGCAGGCAGAGGGACCTGCAGAAACCATATTAGGTTCATATGGTGTTAAGACACTCCCTTACTTAGTCCCTGCATTCTCCGTCCCCGCTTTCCGCCTTTTTCAAGGCATTGCATGTTGAGTGGCGGAACTCAACGCCGCGCTTTGCCTAGTTTCCAGAGCGAAGAAAATGGAAATAGAAAAATCCATCTTCCCCGAGTGGGAATCGAACCCTCAAACCGTCGCGCTTACAGACAGACGCTTACACCTCTGCGCCACGATGGTCCTTTTATTGTGATTGCTATAAATAATTCCAAATTTTTAAATTACTAACTCTTGTCATGGCTGAAGATTTTGGACGAGTAACAAGACGGTACTAATAACGAGGAAAATACTAGGTACTTATTAAAAAGTACAAACTAAAATTTGCAAGTTTATTTGGATGTTTCATAAGTCATAGGTACATTTAATTCATAAGTAATAAGTTGATTGAATATTTAAAACTAAATTCAATTTTAAATCTTTCTTTGGGAGCATTGGTTTTTGGGCCAATTATTAGTATTGTTTTTTATTTACAATGAAAAAGTGAAAATATAATAAAGTATAAGGTAAATAAGATACAGAGTTGATAATCGTGTTGAGCTTAGCTTAGGGCAAGACGTTGATGAGGTCAGCAATTTACATATAAATAGGTAATGATTATGTTTTCACAACGCTAAAAGGGTCTAGGTTTAATGTGTAGAACATAGTTTTTGGTACACTCCCCCTACCTCTATCACCACTCACTTTTGCTTCATATATCTTGTTATAAAGTAGGAAAATTATTTATATCATCACATAAAGGGAGATTAAATAAAAATAAAATAGATTTTCCATTATTTATTCATTATCGTCTGGTAACTCCCTTTTCCTTTACAATTTCGCCCATCTTACATAACAATATTTGGCACAAAATTTGGCATAGTTACTACATATTACAATACTGATCTCTCTGTAAATATCATGGGAAAGAAACGTACAAAGAATGGATGTTAACAATTTAGATTAGTTTTCTTTGAATTTTATTATTATTTTAAATTGTAATAAAAAGTGTTTAGTTGGACTCAGCAACACCAATTATTATTTAACTTAATATCAACCAGACAAATACAATTCCTTTAGCTATAGTTAATTAATTATAGTTAAAAGTTAACTGAAATCTCTGTATGCAGAAGTTTACAAACAGCTTTTATAATAGAATTTAACGAACAATTATATAATCTTAGAATGATTTAGCCAATTACATCTGGATTTCTCATAATTATGTCACAACCGTAAATCAAACGTTTATTTAATTTCATAAATATCATAAAATCAGCTTATTATACTAACATTTGATAAATTTGATTTTAATTCGATTAAGATGATTACGAATCGTTACTATATAAACTATTAACAAAGAACAAAGGATAAGAGGAAAACGGAGTGTCTTAACATTAGGTTCCTATGATTCTTGGGGTTCCTTCCGCCTACCCCAATTGAATATTAGTGTCAATTTAATATTTACTTTTAAGCTTATCTTCTATTGTTGACATCCATTCTATTATTTCGATGACTAGATAGGTACCATCAGTCCTGTACACAATATGTGAATCACATATATAAATGCAGTTAGAAATGATTTCGCGCTATGGAATAAGATATCAATTTGGCAGTATATTTTAGATATAGAAGGAATGATTGTAAAGAAGACGTTACATTTTGTGTACGGGACTGTATATAGGCTATAATATGTTCAGTTTAAATATGAATATGTAGAATTTAAGCAAATATTTTATGAATATACGCCAATTATGAAATATCAAGCACTAGGACTGATATTGAAAAATTGTCATTTGGTAGACGTTACTTTGACTCGTGATGGAGAAGAAGTTTCTGAAGCTTTCTGAGCTTTTAGTGAGAATATATCAATACTATGTAACCAAAACCAAGAAAAACAAAACGAAAAAGGACTCAATATTTTTTTTAGGTTATTTTCTATTGAAATCAGTTCTAGTGCTTGTACGTTTCAATTGTAATAAATAAATATATGTTTAGAGTAAACAACATGCCGTTACCTTTACATGGTTATAGACAAACAACCTTTACTTTTACAAATTGCTCTACAAATGACAACAGCGTTCCACCAACATGCTAACACGACCAAACGCATTAGACACAAATACTCCTCTTATTACTACCCTAATTCATTTTGGAATTATCGAATACATTTAAAATAATCCAAAACAAATAACGTTAATTATTTAAAATTTTACATTTTCTTTTTACAATTTCCAAAACGTCAGTCACTTTCTAAAACGTACTTACTACTGTATATTATCGTTTCAATGAAGGAACTCATTCAGCAGTTACATCTATTATATCAATGTTGCTTATTTCATCATTATAACTATATATTTTTGTTTATTTTTTTTTCTACATTTTAACGTAAAATGTCTTTTGGCGCGCAAAAGGTAAGTACGTCTACATGACCAAATAGACCACCGACTTGATTAATTTGTATCAGTTATAATCTATACGATTTAGTATATTTAAACCCAATTATTATGTTCACTAAATTCTAGATTACTTATTATTTGCTTTATTTATTGCTTTGTTTCCATTTTGGTCTGTCAAATCCTTGCGAGTGAGATATCGTGTAAAAGATAAACGATGTGCCATCTGTGTACTTATTCGTATATTAGCTAGAGTAGAAAAAAACGAAGCGGTCTCGACAAACAGTTACTAAGAGCAGCGAAACTACTAGTAAAAATACATCTAAAAGTTGAACACTATTTATTCTAACGGGATAGCCGTCCGACTTCAATAAGGCTTCGATAGGATTCATCCTGAGATCACATTCTTAAATTAAGTACTATTTATTGCGTATTTAGAATTGCACTGTACCGAGCACGATAAAACGAGTCTCTTTCACTCCGCGTATCATTATAATAATATCAGTCCGAGATCTGGTGTGCCTCAGGGCGGCGCACTCGGTCCGTTTTTATTTCTCTTATACACAAACAAAGAGATCGTCCCCTTTGTAAGACAGCGCGTTTCAGACGGGCGGGTCCATGTCGCGCTGCAACGACGTCAGTCATGTGTGAAAAACCCACCCTGGGATCGGAGGTCACGCGTCCGGGACTCCGTGGATGTGATGTTGGTAGTTGTGGTTCAGTTTATTCGCAAACTCGTGCATTATATCCCTGAATATCACTGAGTCCAGATTCTCACCGAGGATGTAGAGAAGGTACCAATCACCCATTTTGCTTCTTCTAACAATAGTATCGACATTATCCCTTCGTACTAGTCTGAAGCGCATCCGCATCATATAAACGCGCATTCGTGGAGAGAATATGATTATAATTCGGTATATGAGGGTGATGAAAGTGAGGAAACCTAGTATGACGAACCAAAACCACAGGAAAACGTATATCTTCTCGTTGACGACGTTGAGTGGCAGGATGCAGAGCGCGTCGTGTCGCTCAACTTCACCGGAGGATCCGAACTTGTTGAACAGTGTGCATTTGACCATCCTGAAAACCAGTATAATCTTGTCAAAAATCATGTAGAAATTTCTTATAATTAATCATATCAATTAAAATTGTGTGAAATTGTGTATTGAACACCGCTATTTATTATCCCAGACCGGAAACGTGAAAATAATTCTTTGACTTATTGGGGATTGCGTCTACAGCCGTATCAATGATACTCTAATAGATCCAAAAACAATTCTCGAATTACAAAAGAATATAAAGCAATAAAAAGAAAAGAAGCGAAGCGAAAAAAGAGAAAACAAAAGAAGTGAAGAACAAGAAGATAAAAGTCTTGGCATTATGTAAAGAATATAGAAATAATGCTGTACCTTGGAAATATATAGATCATAGGGTCGATCCGGTCCTCCTGGTCGGACTCCATGTATGCAATCACGTCGAGACCGAACGTCATGAACTCACCGTCGAAGAAACGGTTCATTAAGAACATTTGCCCTGTTAAAAGAAATGTAATATTAAAAAAATGACTATAAGTAAGTTTTTGTTATTTGTAAAAAAAAATATAAGTGGTACCAATTTTCCCCAGTAAGGTATAAAGTTTCAGTTAAAAATTAAAGACGGATTCAGTAAGTTGCTAGTTAATGCTGTCTACCAGATAAACACTGATTGCTTAAACAGATATTGTTTATCTATTAGATATTTCTATCTGAGACCAGTGAAACCTTATTTTTATTTCGTTTATTTATCGTTTATTTCGTTTATATTTTGGATATTAAAAAAATTGGTATCCCCAGATATGAAATAGGTTCTATATATATATATATATATATATATATATATATATATATATATATATATATATATATATATATATATATATATATATATATATATATATATATATATATATATATATATATATATATATATATATATATATATATATATATATATATATATATATATATATATATATATATATATATATATATATATATATATATATATATATATATATATATATATATATATATATATATATATATATAATTTTTTAAATGTATACCAAAATACCAAAAAAATATAAAATTATAATAGCATAGGTAAGTATTAATATCAAAGATTATTATTAATATCAAGATATAGTAATATAATATAAAGAAAACAATATTTTAAGAGTGATTGATTTGACATTTGATGTCGATTTTCCTTGTTTCGAGTATATTATGTTAAAAAAAATAACTGAAATTCATACAAACATATATGTTACATATAGGAGTTGAATGAGAGACAAAATATCAAAGCGTACAATAAACTTACAACGCAAGGTGTTCGCTAGAAGCGTAAGTTATTATTCCATACGTAAGGCTACGTTGCCGCGCGTTTCCAATAACAAAAACAGCCCTTCGATGCTCCTAAATTTGCTGTCCATGCTTTCCTTTGCCGACGGAGCCACGAGAATAGCGTCTACTTATAACTTATACTGTCTGTTATCTTCTTGTGTTTTAATGATTATTTAAATAAAAAATGGTTGCCTGTAAAGTGGGTTTTACGGGCGAAAATTTTACGTGACAACGTCTTTTTCTCGGTAGAATATTTATTGATATGATTAATAATTATAATATAAATTGCACAAATTTTAACTATAGAAAATATATTTTGTTTGTACATGTACATGTACATGTGTCAAGTGATACGCGCGGCGGACCGATCATAGTTCGGTGACAGTTGACACATCGTTACGTTACCTTTTTCATATGTGAGTCCGAGCCGCAACCTAATTTAAGACGTTGTCACGTCAAAATAATTTGATACTTAATTATTACGTAATTTATTTTCTGTTCTGTTCTGTTCTACGGTAATGGCGTTCCGAGCGTGCCAGTTGAGCACAATTCACTTCGCCAATGTCACGGTGTATGGAGAATACACGAAGGAGATTGTACGGTGAAAAAAGAAAATAAGCTTTACACAATAATAGAATGCATGTAAAAGAGAGAGTAATTTCTTTTGCTATATAACTTTCAGGTTTGTTAATTGAAGAACTATAAAGCATCGTATCGTACTGGTTTGTTCAAACATAAACTTTTTAAATAACTTTTTAAGTACCAGTATCATCGTTAGAATTGACTATCCATGGTTAGGTATACTATTGTATCTATATTTCCTTGCATGCTTCTCCTACATATTATTATTATAACTTATTTTGAAATTGATGTTTTTCAACAAAAAAAGTAGATGTGATTAAAAAAGTGATTGTGAGTACAAATTACCATTACTTATACGCTGTCCTAGTTATTCAAAGTAAATGGGAATATATATAAAATTTAAATTTGTCTCCGCCTAATCCTGCATATAACATACAGATCTTAGCATTATATGTGATATGCATACTGTAAACTGTACTTTTACTAGGTAATGACTGATCATACGCCTTGATATTTTATATTATAACATAAATAACTTACAGCCCACTACGTTTACACTACTAAGCTTAGAAATTTTAAATCTTGTGTCGCTGCGTAAAGAAATTCGATCCCGCGCTTCAAGCGTCAAATGCTTTGAGCTATACGCTTCCATAATGTTGTTAAATTTTTCAATTTTTACTTAAAGAAAACATAAAAAAAATTGAACGCGGCGCTCTTACCACTGAGCCATGTGTTCATGGCGAACGCATGGCTCAGTGGTGAGAGCACTTGCACGGTTCACAAGAGGGCGCGGGTTCGAGTCCCACTGCGTTCAAAATTTTTATATGTTTTCTTTAAGTACTTTTTTTTTCTATCCTCAGTGTGGATTAACACTTTAAAAATCATAAAAATATTTTTAATTTTCGTTGTTATTATTTTTTTATTTCTACGACTAATCTTTAGGGTAGAGCAAATATTATGTTGTGAATATTTATGTTATATTTATTTACAGTATTTTTGCTGTTTGTTAAATAAATATGTTCTACTTTTCCTTAGTGTGCGTTGTTCTGAAGCGATAGGTGTGAAAATATGAAAATTTATATACGACTGTGTAAATTTAAAAAACAAAATTGGCCCAGTAACAGTTTAAAAACAGAATTCACTTGTATTCTGCAAAAATATATATTTTAAATAAAAACTTTTTTACTCTCCACCAGCCTGTTTCATGGCCAATTGTTTTCAACAAACTGAAATATGAAGCCATCTGTCGCTTGTATGCCCTGAATCGCCAACTAGCGGCCGATTGTAAATCTTATATAGAACTAAATAAGCTCGTGTAGGTTTTACTGAAGCTTTTGTTAAATAATTTCAGGATATCTTATTCGTAAAAAAATAAAACTTTTTTTAAAAATTAAATCTTAGACCCAAAATTATGAATTTTGGGCATAAATAAAGACAAAACAACCTAAATAATAATAACCTATCGTGCAGAAAAATAGCTGTAGTAGATAACATATATATGTACTTCATTTAATATAAAATGAGTGCTTTCGTTACAAAATTAAACTTTTACAGCTTTTATAAGCTGTGCTTTATATGCCCATAATTACCAAAAAAGATACAGAATTCTTTGCGCACGAGTACTACTAATACGTAACCGATATTTTTGTTTATATAAAAAAAGCGCAGATTTTTATAATTATTTTTTATAAATAAGTAAAAAAAGCACCTTACCTATAACGTTAATAAGGGCGAGCCCCTCGCACAGGTAGTATCGGTAGGCCCACCAGTTGTGATACCGCAAGTTCTCCCACAGGTAGTCCAGTATCAGTTTCTTTTTCGTTTTCTTCTCGATTTCAGTGCAAACTCCCACATCTAGGTCCATCATGAGGGCACGAATCTTCCCACCTTCCCAAGACTTCCATAGCCAACGCGGCGCGTAGAACAGCATTGCCTGAAGACAAAATATTATTTTCATAACTATATCTAAATTTATATGTTTTATGTTTTTTTTTTAGCTTCAAGCTTTATCCCGCACATGGCAGGGTAGGCAGAGGGAACTGCAGGGACCGTGGGAACCTAGTGTTAAGACACTCCGTTGCTTAGTCCCTGCTTTCTCTGTCTCCGCTTTCCACCTTTTTCGAGGCATTGCGTGTTGAGTGGCGGAACTCAACGCCGCACTTTGCCTAGTTTGCCAGAGCGAAGAAAATGGAAATAGAAAAATCCATCTTCTCCGACTGGCGATCGAACCCAATATCCGTCGCGTTACAGGCAGACGTTGCGCCTCTGCGCCACGACGGTCCTCATGATGTTTTATGTTACATTACTGTAATTGAGTTTGATACCTTTTCATTATAATATAAAATTAAATCTAACCTGTCTATAATATTGAAAATATTTATGTGCTTTTGTATGTATTTTACTGGTATTTATTTTGTTTGCATGAGGTTGTATAATATGATTAATAAGTACATAAATAGAGTTTTATTAAATAACGAAATTAGAAATTAAAACAAAAAAACATAATAATATGCAGAGAAATGCATCGAGTTAAAATGATCTCTGAAGAATGTCAATATTTAACATTGAAGCCATAATAGATTGTATTCATATAGCCATAAAGTCCAAAATAATATTAATAATAAATTGTAATTATTCAACATCTCTGTTCTGGCTGTATGAAGTCGTAAAAGGTTTATAGATGTATAGCATTATGAAGCTTTCATCGTGAATATTACGAAGTATTTATGTGTCTGTACCAGTACTCCAAATACGCCGTTGTCTCGATAGATGGCGTTAGTAGTTCAGTTATTATGAACTTTGTTTATTTTAACTGTATTTTATTAACAATATATTTTATGATTTCTTCGTAAATTTTAGATTTTATACCCCATGTTGGTAAATCGAAGTGCAGCCTTAAGTTCCGCTGTTCAAATTGTAGTGTCATTACTTTTAGCGGAAGGAGAAAAAGCAGAGTGCTACGACGTTAGCATAATATTGTAACTGCCACCATTAAATTTATTTATTGTAAAGAATGAGACAATAGACGTATATAAAATATTTATTATATACGTTTATTTTATATAAGTATTACAAAAATCAAATTTACTTATTTTTTTAAAATTGCGCACAATGTTACAGTTTCATTTACGAATATAATGGTTTGTTTAATTTTTCCCGTTTGAATTTAATAAAAAACCATTTTTGTTTCTTAGTACATAACACTGACTTTACACAATGTTTAAAAGTTTAAGTTAAAAAAGGAATTAACTCTCACTTGGTATTTGGTACTCGCTGAGATGTATTACAATAGATACATTATATATATATATATATATATATATATATATATATATATATATATGCATCTATATCTATATATATATATACAGGGGGCTCCATCATTTACACATCAATAAAACTTTTTTAAAAAGCTACTGGAATATGGTTATTTAAAAAAAAAACATATGAAAATTAGTATTCAATTGATTTCGTTACTCCCAGACATTATTATAACTTATTGAAATAACTAGGATTAGCTTTAACCAGGAAAAACTGAAGAAAAATTGCAACTTCCTAAATAAAAGCTGTCTAAGCTAACTTGGGGCAAATAAACTTTTATGATTCCCATTCCATTATGTTCCTACCGGAGAACTACATTTTCATAGAAATGGTATCAACAGGTGATCCGCACATGCTCGGGCGGCCACGCGTTCAAGCGGAAAGATATAAGAAACGCTGCGTTGTGCGACTTAGAAGACGCTAGTGGTGGGTTAGTGCGATAATTACCAGTTCATTGGAGCAAGAAACTAAGTGCAAGTTAGGTAAGACTCATAGACACGTATATCACACGAAAATACAATTTTATCTTAATCATTATGACGTCATGTGTGGTAATCTGAAATAATCTCTGTAGGAATCTTACTAAACACAGATTTTTAATGATTTTATAAATACAACCTTGTTTTTTGTCAAACCTCGATAAAACCGATAGTAAATTCAGTACTCAGGACTATTGTAGTAAATACCTAAGCATAAGAAATTCAATTTTGTCTCAATCGCGAATCGAACTTAAGACTGTAATCCATCAATGATTCCAGCCATACAAATAACAGCGCAGTAAAATGAAATGGAAGTAATAACATTATAGTTTCTGTTCGTGACTTTTCACGGTCAAACGTTCGTCAGTAATACTAGTGAGTTATGGCTTCGGTTATTAGCGATTTTGATTTATTGTGACTTGGCAACATTTGACGAGTCGCATAGAAACGAGTGTTACCAGTGTATGACTAAATTAATTTGCATACGTGTATATTTTGCCGTAGTAGAAATTATATATATTAATCAATATATATATATATATATATATATATATATATATATATATATATATATATATATATATATATATATATATATATATATATATATATATATATATATATATATATATATATATATATATATATATATATATATATATATATATATATATATATATATATATATATATATATATATATATATAATATATATATATATATATCTTCTGTACCTAAAGTTTTTAATAATGGATATATGTAACAGTTAGTAGCTAGTGGGAGGACACTCCGTTCTCCGTTTTCCACTTTTTAGAGGTGTTGCATATTGAGTGGCGGAACTGACCTCCTCGCTTTACCTTGTTACAAGAGCAAAGAAAATGATTCAATTTTCCCGACTTGGAATCGAACCCTAAAAGACCTCTACGCCACGACGGTTTTATATATGTATATATATATATATATATATATATATATATATATATATATATATATATATATATATATAGTGACAAATTTTTCCGTTCATTATTTGTTAAATTACTTATAAGTACAAAAAGAAAAAGAGAATTAGTAAGCTGTATTGAAATAAACTTTATCAATATATTTTTTACAATCTGCATCCGGACTTCAAGCTCTATATAAAGGGAAGGCATCGATCACGCCACACGCTGTAACGCTCACGCCAACGCTTCCGATTTCTAGGATAGTGATATATGTATGTATGTAATGTATACATATATTATGTTTCTACGTCATACGCTTGTCATATGCTTGGTTTGTCTTCGCATATCTATTGCATATAAAATTTTGAATTGCATCAGTTTATTTTTGCCGCTTCCCAGTAAAACTAGGCTGTTGGTAAAAAAGTCATTTTAAAAGTCTATATTGCTGTAATAAAGAATATTTTGAATTGTATCTTGAATATAGTAGGATGGTAGAGAGATCCTTAAGACATTCCATCAGAAAAATTTGGTTTGACCTGTCATTGACCTGTCCTTCACATTTAGTTATCACAACTTAACGTAACTTAACGTTAAATAACCTTTTTTTGATCAAAATAGGCCTATTTATTATATTTTTCACGTTTCATGTAAAACGTCCTACCTATCAATTAATAAACATATGTAGTTATTATAAAAAAAATTCTATTGCCAGACAAATACCACAGATAGTTCAAAGTGCTTGAAAATTATAACTTTTTTAAATGTATTATGTATTTAAATCCTAAAATTAAATGTATAGTTGTTTTTTTTTGTTTTTTTTTTTAGCTTTACACTTTATCCTGTACATAGCACGGTAGACAGAGGGAACTGCAGGAACCGTGGGAACCTAAGACACCTTTTTCTCCGCATATTTATAGTTAAGTTAAGTTGGAATACTTAAATCAAAATCCTGTAACATTGAAATCCAAGATTAGCAGATTAGCAGTCCTATGATACAATATTATGAGTAGATCTACCACCAAATTATAAATATATAAACAGATATGATTGTTCTCTATAAAATGTTTTTTTCTTGAAAAATATCTATATACATATAATTTTCAATTAAAATCTTAGAGAAATTGTATATATGTAGCACCTTGGATCCATCATTTAGCATAATAAAATAACAAGATTTAATGCAATACTATCAATAATAGCAAACATATTGTTTTCAATGTGCACAGTAACGGCCTCTAAACGTTGTAAACCGATGAAATATGGGCTCCTAAGTCACTGGGGAATGCTAATGAAGCGGTAAATAATTTACCATTTGTAATAGCCGTGAAATACCAGAGCATTTTACTCAAGTTTTACAATTCCAATTACTATTTATATTCCAATGTTAAGGTAAAGTATTTGTGTTTTATTACGGGAAGTAATATTTTGAATGGTTTGGTGGTTTCAAGATGTACGTAAACAACTCTATTTGATTTTGTGTAGTTGTTTTAGCGATGCACTTGCACAAATAGAGTTGTGTTGAAATGTGTAAAGGCATAAAAATAGGATGACTAAAATATTTTTAATAGCTTCACGTTTTATCCTGAATATAGCAGGGTAGGCAGAGGGAACCGCAGGAACCTTGGGAATTAGGTTCCCAAGGCTGCACTCCGTGCTTTTCGCCTTTTCGAAGCTTCATATTGCGGTCGTATTTAACTAGTTACTAGAGCGAGAAAGTTGAAATGAAATTATTCCATCCCTGAGTGGAAATCAAACCCACAAATATTCACTTTCAAGGCCGTTTGGGACGCCTCTGCATCATGATAAATGTTCTCTTAAATCTTCTCTTGTAAATTTTTATATTTTAATATTTTTTAAAAAGATATTAAAGTTTTAATACTTTTGATTTGGTTGAGAGGGCGTCGCGGCGCAGAGGCGCGCAGAGGCGCGGTTTGAGAGTTTGATTCTCACTCGGGGAAGATGGATTTTTCTATGTCCATTTCCTTCGCTCTGGAAACTAGGCAAAGCGCCGCTTTGAGTTCCGTCACTCAACACGCAATGCCTCGAAGAAGGCGGAAATTGGGGACGGAAAAAGCAGGAACTAAGTAACAGAGTCGTAACACTAGGTTCATATGGTTCCTGTAGTTCTCTCTGCAATATGCGGAATAAAAGCATGAAGCGAAAAAAAATAAATAAAAAGTAAATATACTTTTAAATTATTTGTAAATATACTTAGATATATGTCCTTAAAGATAGTCATAAATAATGGATAGAAATCTAAATTCTAAAATACACTACCAAGTACATAAATGACTTACTTGGTAGTGCCTTTTCTGATTTTATTTTATGAGCAAAATTTTGCCTGGCTTTTCTTGAAAGCTGGAGGAGAAATATATTGAAAAATAAATATTACGTATTAATGTGGCAAATATATAAAAATGAGATTTTACAATATATTCACTTAATATGATAGAGAAGATCCTTACCTCATCTGTTTAAAAAATTATATTAGAAAATTTTACAACTTAGAAATGATTTTAAAACAAGGACTCTAAACCGGACTGACAAGTTGTCAGGAGTCGCGAAAACGCTTATTAAACGCACGAGTCGGCATCTTCATCACGTCGTGAGGGCTAAGGGCACTAAGGGTGTGGACTACATACTGAAGTGTCTTACGTTTTATATTATTATGACACTGGTTTTTCTCAAAATGCACTTTAAAATGTGTAACGGTGGTAAGTATAGTAACTATACATATATATACCAGTATCGAAAAATATTTATGTAAAAATATTTATATAAATTATTTTTAAATGATAAGACGCATATTTATCAAATATGTACGTTTTACTGTCTAAGATGGGAACAGACTTAGTGATTTATTACTCAGTGTTATTAGTTTTTGTCTATTTCAAGATATTTTCGGTAAGTATGGATATTCGATGTACATACAATTTGGTATATATATCATCGTTATAATTATTTCAGGGTTTCTCCCGCAAAAAAGAGTTGGCAACGTATCATGGTGTCAAACGCCGCCCGACATCGAGACGTTTTATATTGAGTTGCGTAACTCAACGCTGTGATTCGTTTAACCAGGTGGGGAAATAAAAATAATAAATCAAGACTTCAAGTACGAATGGAATGGAATCGAAAAACTTATTCTACAATAATTATGCATTTACATTTTTCAATATGATTTAAAAAATATAAAGTTTGTAAATTTTATATACAAATTTATAATTATAATAAGAAAAAAGATTTAAGTTAAGTTTTAAAATATATTTAATTCTAGATATCCACGGTGCTCTGCCAAGCCAGGGTATACCGTAGAGCTGGAAATCATAATGTCGCGGCCATAACTCAGGAGTTGGCTTGGCACATGCTTGGCACTGCACTGGTGTCCCAGTCGATAATCCTTTGTTTTAATTTTTAACTAGTATTCGCTCGCTACTTTGTATAAATTACGTAGAAATTTTACTCCAGAGAAAAAACTTAGAAACTTTTCGATTTTTTTACATATTCACGTTTGAAGAGCTGTTTTTAAATATGGTTTTAGAATGTCTAAATATGGTTTGGTAACGTCTAATATTTATTATTCTTATAAGTAACACACAATTTATATTATCATGGGCATCCGTTATAACTTAATTTATCAAACTTACTATATTTTGTTTGTTGTCACAATGTATCGCGCATACAGCAGAGTAGGCACAGGGAGCCAAGTGTTAAGACACTCTGTACTGTTCTGAGTAAAATAGTTTTTCTTTGAGACAAATAATGTAATGGTAAATGTTTTAGTTGATACAAAGTCTAATTTGTAAAGATATTAAGTAATGAAAACCACGTAAACCGAAAACAAAATATATATCTCACAAGACGTGTCAAGAACGGTCCTACATGTACACTACATAAGACTTTTAGTCGAAATTTTGTGAAAATTCACGTAAAAATGAGAAAGAAAGAAAATTTTCTTTGTTTTTTTTTAGCTACACGTTTTATCCCGCCATGGCAGGGTAGACAGAGGGAACTGCAGTAACTATATGAACCTAATGTTAAGACACTCCGTTGCTTGGTCCCTGCTTTCTCCGTCCCCGCTTTCCGCCTTTTTAGAGGCATTGCGTATTGAGTGTCGGAACTCAACTAGTTTGCCAGAGCGAAGAAAGTGGAAATAAAAAATCTATCTTCTCCGACTGAGGATCGAACCCAGAAACCGTCGCGTTACAGGTAGACGTTGCGCCTCTGCGCCACGACGGTCTTTTTTTTTTTTTCAGAAAATATATACGAATTTGAATAATGAAACTTTAATTGAGAGTTAAAACTGCGTTTCTTGGAAACTGTTCAGTTCAATTTAAATTATTGTAACTATAGATTTTTAATTATTATTTATTAGCATAGGATTTTTCATCCAGTAGGCACGTTATGACTGTAAACGTAAAAGGTGGAGATTTGACATCCATATATTTTTTATTTTTTTTAAGAAAAAAACTGATCTCCCCTCATGATATTTCCATCAGGTCACACACAATGAAATGTTCCCAATTCTGACTAAGTATGGGATTTAGGAATGTTATATGAAAAAAAATTAAGTGCTTTATTCTATGAAGCGTGAAGCTTAAAATTAAGATAAGATATATAGATAAAACTAAGTAAGGACCATCATTTCGCAGAGGTGTAGCGTCTTCCTGTAAACGCTACGGCTTGTGAGTTCGATTTCCACTCAGGGAAGATGAATTTTTCTATTTCCATTTTCTTCCCTCTGGAAACTAGACAGAACGCGGCGTTCAGTTCCGCCACTCAATACGCAATGCCTCGAAAACAGCGGAAAGCGGGGACGGAGAAAGCAGGGAATAAAAAAACGGTGTGTCTTAACACTTCGTATGGTTCCTGCAAATCCTTCTGGAAAGCGAGAAGGTAAAAAAAAAATAAAGTTAGAGTAAAAGGAATAAATAAGTTGAATGTTCAGATGTAACCAACTTTGGCGTTTTAATTTCATTAATAAGAGGAAGAGGGTGCTAATGACAAGGGAAGCCACAAGTTACTAGCGCGATACTGGTGTCTTAATAATATTTGTGGTGTAAGAAGAAATTTGTTCAAAAATATTTTAGCTTAATTAGGTAAATAAATAAATAATTACTTTAAATTTTATTTATATTATGTTATATTTAATAACATATATGTATGTCTGTATGTAGAGGAATTTACTTATATACTTAAATATGTAAGTACATTATTAGTAATATATATTATAAAATGTAAAATATAAATTACAGTAAAAATAAAAGTTATTTCTATAGTTATACGCTATCGTGGTATAGTGGTACATAATCTAATCGTACGTAATGGTCGTAGGTTCGCAACTCAACATATAAAGTTTATACTTATAAGATTGAATACGTAAGCGTTTCGTTCTGTCACTCCACTCTTGTAGGACAAAACGTGCAGAAAAATAGAGATTTGCTCATCAAAAATTCGATTATTAAGTTGATTAGAGTAATTGTTCTTTGAGACACCACGCCATTTCCAAAACTATTGAAAATGGAAAAGGGAATAAAAGTTTTATCAATTTATTTATAAATTTCAAATAAAATAACAAAATATATGTAGGCTACCTAACTACAGTTCTCTAAGCTCCAGGCACAGCATCTTACACTAAGTCTTATCGAGATAAGCCGCTCAATTCACAATAAAACAGTTATCGTTGGATGCGTTTGTGGAACTGGAGCGTTGCGCTTCTGCCAGATATATGAAAATACATCTTCGAGTGCTACTGCTATGTGAATCATGGCATTATTTTAGTATTTAATAAAGCTATAACAATATTTATGATTTGAGTTCACTCTTATGCTTATAGGTTGGAACTTGTATTGATATTTTTAAATATACTTATACTGATACTTTTAAATTTGTGGGTAACTTAGAAGTTGGTCACTGAGTTACTTTTATTTTTATTTAAAGACCAAACGCTTAGTAGCGGACCTCGATGTCAAGTTTCATCCAGTGAGAAAGTAAAAAGAATTAGAATGTCAATTGTAAAATAAAACTAATTAACGCTTAGTTCGTTTCGCTCATCAGCTCCCAATCGCTTCATATTTACGATCGCTTCGCTTTAATGTATAGTGCTTCGTTATAAACGACATTGCTTAAATATTAATACTTTAGTAATACAAAAAAAATCAACAAGAACAAGTCGATTGTAAAACAGAACAGCTTAAATGTTTCTTGAATGGTTTTTGAACTATCACATATATATTCATTACGCCACAGTAAAATAACCTTTAAATCTTTTCACTAAAATTCTTCACTACACCGTCTTAATTCATTCTGAGGACATTTGAATGGGAAATTCACGACGGCATATAAAAGAAGTGATGTAAAAACATGCCATTGTATACAAATAATAGGTGAATCCTGTATTCTATTCTATACAATATCAATCTTTTAAGGAAACAGGACTATTTCCTGAAAGACTGAATTATGCTTGAAGAAACTAAAAGCAAATAGATATTCATGACGTGATTATGCAGTTGAGGTTTGTTTGGAAATTCAGCAAATTAGGATAGTACAATATTAATAAAATGTAAAAAAAATATATATATATATATATATATATATATATATATATATATATATATATATATATATATATATATATATATATATATATATATATATATATATATATATATATATATATATATATATATATATATATATATATATATATATATATATATATATATATATAATATATCATATGAATAAGAATCGTTATAATATAGACGTTTAGCGATAAAAATATATTGTGTATAATAATTATATTATATTTGTTTAATTTAAATGAAAAATTGCTAAAACAATAAAAAAATGTTATTTTTACATAAATTAACAAAAAACAGAAGACATAATGCGTTGTATATAAACAACGTGAAACGGGTCAAAGTTGTAAAAGTGTAAAAAATATTGACGTCCGACGTAAACGAGTTTAATAACGGCGTACAAACAAACAGTCGACTGACTTTGATCATTTATATAAGAATAATTGTAACCAGACTGCTAATAAAAAGGTAAAAAGGGAAATATTATTATGTGATTTTTTATTCTTTTATTCTGACCAGATTCAGAATAAATTAATAATACTAATAATAGACGAATGTCTTTTAGTCTCATCCAATAGCCCAGTTACCAGTCAGTAAAATTAAATTACGTAGTCTTAGAGACTTATATAAGATTTTGTGTTCTCGTTTAAATCAAAAGATTGCAAGAGGTACATAAAAATAATAGTAATAAAATATAGACCGTCGTGGCGCAAGCAGTCTTTGATTGTAACCACAACGGTTTGTGGGTTCAATTCCCACTCGGGGAAGTCGTGGATATTTCATTTCCATTTTCTTCGCTCTGAAACACAATGCCGCGAAAGGCGGAAAGCGGGAAATACAGTGTTTCAACACTAGCTTATCACAGTTCCTGCAGTTCCCTCTGCCTACACTATGAGCAGGATAAAGCATAAAGCTAAAAAATTTTAATAGTACTTAACATACTCTACACGGGATGTAATATACGTAGCAATATAGTTACTAGGCACTCTACAGGACGTGATCATATTACGGTATAATTTTTAGCTCGTCAAGTGGGCTGTTATCTTCTTTATACTCAATATGTAAGAAAATTTCAGCCATTTTTATAATAATTTGTTCTATAAGGGTTCTTCATCTGAAATACTTTTCATTAATATGTAATTAAAGCTTGTTCTATGTAATTTTTTTATTGAGAATCTGGTAAGACAATGTCAGGCGACAGTTCTGTGACATACCAATTAACAGATTATGATTATATGATTATACAATGAAGAGAGTACTTGTGGGAACCTAAAAGACATTGAGTGGCGTAGTGAAGTAAAGTTTAGTTGACGCTCTGGTAACTAGATAAGCGCGGCATTGAGTTCCACTACTCAACACGTAACGCATGGAAAGGCGGAAAGCAGTGAATGTAGTGTATTACCATTAACTTTTCAAGGCTTCTGCAGTTACCTCTGACTACCCTGTTATGAGCAGGATAAAACGTCATGTTAAAAAAATACTTATTGTTAAAATAGCTTTGGTCCAATAATTTGGAGCACTTCTTCAAATTTTCTATTATAGTTAATTATATACTTTTAGTAACAACGAATCCGGCTGAAGCCTAACAAGGTATTGTTAGCATATTAACACGTGTAATTGCCCATATAACAACAGTTCGCTATTTAAACTAACTTATTTAGTACATTCGTGAAATAAACGACCTGGTTAATTTACTTTTTTCACACGAATTCTGGGAAACGTGTATAACATACGTCCTTTCCAATTAACAGTGATGAAAATTAAACAAGACGTGGATGTGATGTAGATGAAGTATTCTAGATTCAATATTATTATAGATCGTGATTCATCACCAGTATTAGGATCATTATCTTCTTCACCATCTTCCGATTCACCACCAATATTATGATCATCATTTCCATCTTCTTCTTCACCATCTTCTAGGCAAAGAGAATCTAGTGTTACAACACTACGTTCCTCTTTTATTTTGGTACTCGAGAGATTTTCCTGATGTACCTTTTACAAAATACTGTATTACTCCAAATGGGAATCGATTTTACTACTGTAGGCAATTTTAAAATTAAACATATTTTTTCATGTTTAATGACTGGTACCAATCATATAATATTTGTAAACATTTGCGTTTCATGTCCCTACCACCCAGAACTCAACTTCCTGGAGTAATCCAAAGCTAATCAATCCAGAAATCGAGTAGCAGTAATATAGCTGTCTCAAAAAGTATTTGTTAGACAGATTAGAAAGACAATTGAAGATAAAACATATATATTTATTGTAACATATTTTATCATAATAATGTTATATAAGTATAAATAAAATATTTACAATAGTCTAGTAGGGTATGAAGGACTATTTGGTGGCATCATCATCGTCATCAGATTAAAATTATTTTGCAGTTATTATAGCTTCTGTCAATCAGGACGGATGTGCATTTAATTTTTTTGGAAAAAAGAGTGTTTGCGAGAACAGTTTCTAGGCTCTAGATACTTTCTATATATACTGGAAAAAGTGCAGGTAGAAAAAAATGACGTCAATATTTTTTGCTGGACCTTATTATTATGAGTTAAATATCTAAAGATAATATCTAAAGATATATATATATATATATATATATATATATATATATATATATATATATATATATATATATATATATATATATATATATATATATATATATATATATATACATATTATTACATACTCGAGAGTTTCGTGGAATAATAAGAAATCGGCGAGATTCCAAAACATAAGACGTACATTTAGTAAACTTAAAAATAACTAAAACATTTTAAAATGGCATATAAAAGTGTTACTTACTTACCTAAAAGTACTGTGAGTAATATAGTATAAAAAAATAAACACACCGGAAACCAACAACTCGGTGAATGCCAAATATTTATAAATGTAAATTAAAAATATATTATGTACATGTATACTGTATACACTAAGGAAATCATTTTGTAAGTTAAATATAGCAGTTGTAAGCTATTATGAAGGGAATGAAGCGTGAATTAGGTCAGTTTTTGTTTTAAAGATACAGGCGTCTGCTGGTCGATGGTGGTATTATACTTTTCGCTTCGTTTACGCATACTGTGCACGATGAGTGTGCTTAAGCATGGTTTCCTTTGGTGCGATTTTTTATTGTTGCCTTTTTTCATTGTAATGGCGTTCGGTTGTGGAATAAGTTATTTAGTTTTATATTTTCAATGTTTCCAGTAGTTTTAACGAGTTACATACATATTTTTATACTTAAGTAGAGTACTTATGGTAAAATACATTGTTGAAATATTACCAACTCGATAATGCTGATAAAATTATTGGTAAACAGATAAATATTGGTAAAATTTAAAGGTAAGTAAATAATAATAACATTTAATACTATGTTATAATAATTATTGGTTCAAAGTCATTGTTTTATATACATATTTTATAAAAGGCTCTTTGCCTGAAATCGAACTCACGATATTGTGAAACAGGTTCTCAAATCTATTTACCATTGAAATAATAAAAAAGCGTGAATAAATAAAACAACACAGTTATAATGAGACCGTACATTAACTCCAGTTGAGGTATTCTGCAAATTGGCTCATTAGGAATTTGCATCGCGACGCGACGCGGCTAATATTGAATTATATTAATTTTTCCATTATGACTAACATCGTAAATTTACAAGCTTTTCGTTTATATATAAATATTTAATATTTCTTGGCTTAAGCTTTTTGGCTTTAGTGAAATTGTGTGTATTTACAAATAGCAAGGTATATAGAGAGAACTTAGAGTTAAGACACTATGTCCGCGTGGACCGAAGTGTCATAACACTAATATACAAATATTGGTAGCGGAGAAGGTAGAAATAATTATCTATGTCACTTACTTACTTCTTTATTTTCAATCTCTCTGCCTTTGTAATATCTTTTTGTAAATGCCAATTTTTTCTATATATATATATGTAGAAATATGTTGCAGATTTTTGCTAGCATTTATTGTGATTTCTAGGTAGGGGAGTATTCCAAAGATCTCCAATTTCCGTCCAAGTATTCAAATGATACGTGACCGTCAGTAGTGCTGTGCTTTAAAGTATTTATCCTTGTTTTATTATTGTGCCAAAATTATTTTGTATAGAAATGCGTATATGCATACAGATATATTTTTATTATTATAATTATTGATGAAACTACTATTAGATATTTTTATTGTTGGTTATGTGCAATAAAATTATGGTAATTCCTAAATATTTCAAATAAAACATACATTTAATTAATGTTTTAAATATTTAGGAAAAGTAAACTAATCATAATATAATAATCCTTAAAGCGATAAAGCGCTAACATAACTACTAAGATATTTTTCTTTACCGTGTACCATATAACAGATTAGATTGACTGACTAATGCGAAGACTTAAAAATAATTCGCGTGAGAATCGAACTCACAATGGTCACTTTGTTAGACACTGTGACGCCGAACACGACCGCATAATTTAGGCAGGCATAAATTTTTAAATTTAAATTTAGATTTAGATTTAACGATTCGGAAATAATCATAAAATTAAATTACGCTAGTAAAAATAAGCAAATATAATATATAATATTTTTATAATATAGTAAATGTAAGTTTTCATGAAATTTGAAACATAAACAATTCATATTTTTTCATGAAATTTCAAACATAAACACAACGTTCTACTAATATGAATGTATACAGTTACCGTAGTGCTAACTTCGGGCGTATATAGGCGTCAAAGGGGTCAGTGGTATCTCATTAGCTTAGTGATAACGAAGATAAGGAAACATCATCTTGACTTCTAATTGGAATGATCCAGTTTTACTAAATCATGTGGATCACACAAGATTTAGTAGTTGCTTATCGTACGTGGCCGATATTTCTTAGATAAAAGCGAGATTATAAGTAGTGTGGAGGTTTTAATTTTGAAAGAGAAGATGATAATTTCATACTAAATCCCGTATATAGAAGAATAGTTTGTTAAGATACTCCAATGTTGAGACAATGTGTGTTGAGTAGTGGAACTCAACGTCGCACTGTATCTATTTTCCAAAGCATTAAATTGTGCAATCTCCCTGTATGAGAACTGAATCAATAACCGTCGCGTTTACACTCAATGTCTGTGGATGGATGTATTGCATCACAATGGTTTCTTTTAGTTGACAAATATATAAATATTTATAACTTTGTCTAATTTAGATTTTAAGCTATACAATATATAAAATTTTACTTGCGCTTTAATTGTAAGTTCAAGTTAACTCTAATCTTCTAGGGTAGTCTAAATATTGGTCACACTGAATCTTTTAACATAATATAAGCACAAGCGTTTAAGCATTTACTGACTTGTTTTGCTTACTATTATACATAATTTGGTAGTAGCTAGTCTTAAGTAAAACGTGACTAATAAAAAAATCGTCGAAGACAGTCTCAAAATATAAAAAGATGTAGAGACAACTTCTAAGTTAGTTTACTACATATGGTATTACTTACTTTCTGACTGCAGACTAAGCTGACATAGTACAATTTATAACATATATAGTCCCCTATATATATACTATGAAAGATTTCAGCATACACTATGTAAAGATATACGACCAGGTGATATGTCACAACGATCAACTCCGATAGACTGTTTACATCACCGCCCGATTAAATTTTTATTAGAGCTTCAAAGATCGTAAACTTAAATCTGGATCGTTAATCAAATCTGGCGGGATTTAGGGTAGTCTAAATACTTCGTCTGACAACTCATGATTTTCCTTTAGATATACGAGTTATAATAACACAATTTTATACTGAAATTAAATTTAATTAATATTACTTTGTGCCCACTTCCCTTGCTTTTTTCGTTTTCCAAACAATACTCATGGCTTTTTAGTTACATCCAAAGTCTTAAATAGTTAGACAATCTGATGAATCGATTGATATAGAGACAAGAAAAGTTGTTACTCTTTTTTTTGCATTTTAAGCATTATTTGACGAGTTCTGATCATTAAAATTTGCATAGTGGTAATTGATTTTAAAACGTGAATAAGGAAACTGGCGCTGTGTCATACAGCAGTGTCTAGCTGTGCTCTTCGTACATATGAGAGAGATGAACGAAGTTTTTTATACAGGTTTCTTTCTAAGAATTAATTGTTAGTTGGCGCAAGCCAGCATAACACCGATATCATATGAAATATTTTTGTAATCTTCATAAGTACGTACACTGATTGACGTTTGATTCATATTCAAATCAGTCACTCAACTAAAATGTTCTGTTAGTATGAAATCAATTTCTCAGTAACAGAGTATTTAAGTCAAAATAATTCACGTTATGGTTGACTAATATCGTGACGCATTACGGTTAATGGAAACTACGAGTATTTAAAAGCATATACTTAACGATATAACAAAGTCTTTTCGTTGTATATTGTAGCGAAATCGTTATTGTAAGAATGTTAATGAATTTGACTAAGTCTTGATTAGTTTTTTCCTAGATACGTCACAAAATATATATTTTAGTCTTGATTAGCTTTACTTTTGACGCTGCAATGAGTGTGGGTTCGATTAGTCGATGAGATAAATAATTGAGTAACTACGCTTTCCTTAATAAGATAAGCGTAGTGTTGAGTTTCGAAACTTCTATAGTTTTGCAAATTGCGTGGAAGGCGATAAGTATATATGATACAGAGTAAAACCTAAATTGTTTTTAAATTTTATTTAAGGCTTGTACGAGCGTAATATAAAGCAATTTTCATACTTTTTAATAAATTGTATATACAATATGAAATCGAAGTGCAGAAACATTAAATGGTCTAGATTCTTCATCTAGGTCCAACGATAATCGACACGTATAAATGATGTACTCTAATTGATGTATTAAAACATTATTCATATTTCACCTTACATAAATATTATATTCTAAACTTACCTGGAAAAAAAGGCAAAAGCAGACCCATTGGTAGTACTTGTATATCTTCATATCATTCATGTCCTCTTTACCCTTCTCACGGCTGTTCCCTATACCAGGGTACGGCACTTCCACCCCCACTTTCTTATGAAAAAAGCTTTTCAGCGTATAAGTCGAGTGGATCCAGCAATATGTGTTCAAAACGTCCTCGGGAATATCCTTCGTGTGTATACAGTCTATTGGATTTCCCACGTACTGCCTCGTGGTCACGATCAAACTAAACGATATTAGTAGTATGACTGTAATAGAGTAGTGCAACCTAAACACCGGCGAATCGATATGCACATAGTTCACCTTTATAAGATTTTTTAAACCGCGGAAAACGTCTAACATTTTAAACGCTTCGATCCAAATTCACACACTTTTTGTCCAGCCACCTTCACTAACATTATAAGTTACTCTACTTATTGTTTTGGAGCACCAGAAGTTTTTTTAATGAACGAATGTTTTTTTTTTTTAATTTTCACTCACAGTTCGTTGGGCGTAAGGCACTTTGTAACGGCAGTGGTCATTGTCTATAGATCTTTGTGCTGATGTATTTTTTTTGGTATTTTTATAAACTTGAGAAACGATACCATTATGTCGTATTTTCTACGTTTCATAATTTTTTGGTTTGCCGCGCAATCATTTGGTGGGCGCGCGCACCTCGAGCCTATTTAACTGTTCACTCATTACTATGAATTATTAATGTGTCTGAAAAATAAAGGCAAGAACAAATTCAAGCTTCATTTGACACAATCGTGAAGATTAAATTCATGTATAGAGTTTACGTTCGCCGTCGATTTACCGGAGCCACCAAGCTGTCACCCCAGGTCAGTCGTAAAAATCGTAGTTTTAATAAAATTCTCACAAGGTATATAGCAAGTATCAAGGGACAGTATGTTTTTTTTTTTAATAAAATACTAGAAATACTAGTTTTTAAATATATTTTGTATTAAGGGTGATTAGCAGAATAATTAAATTTAATGAACAAAAATCTTACTTGTTTTATATAGTTAAGATACAAAAGTATATCCAGATAAAAGATGGTATGTAGTAAAATTGTTCTTTCATTTTTATTTTTAATTTGGGTTTTAAATGTGTTACGTACGTTTATTTAAAATATGTATAAATAGTACATATATATATATATATATATATATATATATATATATATATATATATATATATATATATATATATATATATATATATATATATATATATATATATATATATATATATATATATATATATATATATATATATATATATATATATATATATATATATATATATATATATATATATATATATATATATATATATATATATTTTATATATATATATATATATATATATATATATATATATATATATATATATATATATATATATATATATATATATATATATATATATATATATATATATATATATATATATATATATATATATATATATATATATATATTGTGTCCAATGACCCTTTTATATAGAACTAGTATAAAAATGTTTCAGCGAAGCAGCGTATAACTGAACATGATATCTTCAAGTGGGCTTGGGCTGGTTCTTTTGAATACTCAAAAGCCCTACCAACTTTACTTACAAATAAATAAGTTAACTTTAACGAGACCTATTTCAATTGCTATAGTTACTTAATATTTATATGTTTTGTGTAATTATAAATATATTTTGATACATTTATTTAACAATATCCAAAGACTAACTTTAAAACTCTACTTTATTAGATGAGAGTGACTTACGTCGATAGATTTTTTACCTGCACTTAATTTTTTTTTGAGGGCCGTCGTGGCACATAGGTTTGATTCCCACTCGGGTAAGATGGACTTTTCATTTTCCATTTTCTTTGCTCTGGCAACTAGGCAAAGCGCGGCGTTGAGTTCCGCCACTCAACACGCAATGCCTCGAAAAGGGCATAAAGCGGGAACAGAGAAAGCAGGGACTAAGCAACGGAGTGTTTTGACACTAGGATCCCACAGTTCTTGTAGTTCCCTCTGCCTACCTTGCCATGTGCGGGATAAAGCGTAAAGCTGCACTTAAATATTAAAAAGAAATACAGAAATCTCACAATTTATTTGAAATAAATGAAATCTAAAAAGTTTTCATTATGAGTCTAACCCAAAGCGTAGATAATGATATATACATAATTTGTCAGTTTAATTATATAAATATATTATGACAACGTCGGTGGCCATTTAAATTTTTTTTTAGCGGTCTCTTCGTATCTGTCATTTAAGCATCGTTAGTTAGGCTTGTTAAAAATAATAAATTACTACCGTAGATTTCATTTTACGTTTCTTGTAATTTCGTTTTAAATTATATCGGACCGTCACGTCGTGGTGTAGAGAGATAGCAACTACCTGTAAACATAACGGTTTGTGGGTTCAATTCCCGTTTGGAGAGAATTAATTATTTTTCTTTTCACCTTTCTAGCAATAATGAAAGTCTACTCAATATCCAACGACTCGAAAGGCGGAAAGCAGTGAACAAAGTATCCTGAAACTAAGTTCCTACTTTCTACCTTGCTTTGTATGGGACACAGTTGAAATCTTACAATTATTGCTAATTGCTAGGTAGAAGAAGGAGACATTATTCGATATATCTAGGTGTGTTTAAATTAAATAATAAAATGACCATGTGATACTTTTTATAAATTTAAATATTGACAGTACCAATATCATATGAAAATATTAAATTATTATACCACTTGAGCGGAATTGAGAAATATTCATGATTATAAATATATATACAAAAATGATCAATGTTTACGAGTTTAACGAACTATTTTCATTTTCATACTTTATTCACTAATAAATTTTTTCGTTCTCCGCTTCCCACCATTGGGTGGATTCTCTTATTGATGAGATACTATTGTTGGAACTTAACGCCGTGTTTTGTATTATTACCACTGTCGTCGATAAATATTTTTTTTCCCAATCCTAAATAACTAGTGTTGTGTGACAGGTTACTTTAATTACAACAAGATATCTATAAGATTACACTTAAAAATTTATGCATCTGTGTTTATTTTTACAACAAAATTATTGTGATATTCAATACCATAAAAAAATATATTTTAGTAAACGTATAAATTGTTAAAGAAGCAGGATTTAAACCTGGATACCTCTAAGTCATTAAATGTTTCATAGATCTTAAACAATACCATCAGTATTTTTATTAAAATCATATTAACATTGAACTGTAGCCCGAAGTTTAATACAAAGCAAACACCATTATTATTTATTACCGAATCAAAGTTGCTTCAAATTTAAATATAATATAGAATAATATTTAAACAAACTTCAATGCTCTTGAATTTATAATCTATAGAACACGTTAAATTATCCCATAAACTGTACACAAATGTGATTCATAGTAATATAATGTAAGCGATTACAAATTGAACATAAGTTCTTACAAAAATTATTCAACGAGCGATATTTCAAAAATACATATAGATATAATAAACAAGTCTCAAGATATATGCATTTTGAAACGATCCTTTGGTCGTTAACTAAATATTTTCTGAAGTATGTACGTATGGGCAATTGAAGGCAAAATTTCTTTGAAATTGAATATTTTTCAACGGGAAATCATGCTATGATTTACGCTATTATGACAACGCCAATTTATCATATTATTTACGTGTTGAACAGCTTCTTTGTAAGCTATTTGTACGATACTAAGAAACGATTTGAGTCACCTGCGCGTGCGCATCTCTTTGATGTGAACTTACGATTCAGTTTGACATGCTTGTAGTGTTTTGTAAGTTTTTAAGATATAAATTTAATTTATTTTATTTTCATTAATAGGAAAAGTTGTTGTGACTAATGACGTCAATTATTTACGAATTATTTTTGCTTAATTCATAATATTTTTTTTTAGTTCATCTATGATACAAAAAATATAATAATATATGTAGATAGAAAGGAGCATTCAAAACATTTAGTTATGATTTATTAAGAGTGACATGAGTTATAAAAGGACTTTAGGCTATCTTTCATAAGCAATAAAAAACCTGGTAACACTGTAATAAGCAGATATTTATAATCTGCGATGGAAATGTCAAAAATAATTTCGTTACGTTTAAAATAATAAATTTTGTTTATTTATTTTAGACCATTAAAAGTAGCACGAAATGAGAAAAGCAAAGCTAATTATTACAGTAAAGGAAATTGCACAATTTATGTTATGCCATAATACATAATAATCTGAATATCTAATAAGCACAAGAATTTGAGCCTTATGACTGTGAATAATAAAGTTTTAATTCGATCGTGTTCTATTTCTGGGCTAATCACCTCCAGTCTTCTGGAATACTCATTTGTAGGTACAATGTATTTACATTCTTGTTACATCTGGAATATGGAGAAAGGTTCTTGAAACACTTTCTTTAAAATTATTTATAATTTTTGTTTTATTTAAATTATATTATTTACATTAAATTTTAGAGTATGGTTCATAGCTTTATATAGCAGTTTTTGTTGAAGAAAAGAGACCGATCCGGTGTTTTGGGTAAATTTTGTAACGAGCCTCCACAAATTTATTATATGCTGAAAATTATACTTTTTTTTATAAATTATTTCTTTTTTTTAAATTAAATATAATTATATATATTTATAACATTTTTTATAACCTCTACTTGGAACTCGATGAACTACCGACAAGTGTAAATATACGCTTTTGTTTTTTTTTCACGTTTTCACGCTTTATCCCATACATAGCAGGATAGGCAGAAGGAGCTTCAGGAACCATAGGAACCTCGTGTAAGACACTCAGTTGCTTAGTCCCTGCTTTTCCATACCTGCTTTCTGCCTTTTTCAAGGCACTGCGCGTGGAGTGGCGGATCTCAACGCCGCACTATGTCTAGTTAGAGCGAAGAAAATGAAAATAGAAAAATCCATCTTTCCCAGAGTGGGAATCGAACCCACAAACCACTCTTTACAGGTCTCCTTAAGCCTCTGCGCTACGATGGTCTTTGTTTATGTTGTAAGTTAAATTTTAAATAAATATATCGGTTTTTTAGTCATAGCACTGTTAAACGCTTGGCATAGTAGGCGATCGTGAATAAATAGGAATTTAAATATATATAGAGCGACTATATCAGACTAACCAGAAAATTAGCTCAAATTAATGAAGAAATGTATCAGATTTATATAGACTGGCGTTGGATTCCGCCAATCATTAAGAATTTATAAATTCTAAAGTAGTGAACATTCATTACTGTCCTATACCACCCCACTAAAAGTATAAGCAGTAAGTACATAGTGTATAACATAAAAAAGTCTTTTAATATATATGTATATATATATATATATATATATATATATATATATATATATATATATATATATATATATATATATATATATATATATATATATATATATATATATATATATATATATATATATATATATATATATATATATATATATATATATATATATATATATATATATATATATATATATATATATATATATATATATATATATATATATATATATATATATATATATATATATATATATATATATATATATATATATATATATATATATGTTCAACACTTTTTATC
This sequence comes from Dione vanillae, assembly GCA_037178615.1. Classification (NCBI taxonomy): domain Eukaryota; kingdom Metazoa; phylum Arthropoda; class Insecta; order Lepidoptera; family Nymphalidae; genus Dione; species Dione vanillae. Next base: position 134,306 of record JAZFAU010000031.1, read on the forward strand.
CAAAGCCATGATTATAAAGGGTTATAATCAAAATATGTCAATCAAACTTTAAAAAAACATAGTACTGAACGTATTCCAAATAAATTACCCGCTTGGATACATGTGACAATTTTCTTGAATGAATAATGCTAATAATGCTATCTAATTACAGAGACCATCCGTTGCCAAGTTGGCGGACGCGTGACAGAAAAATTATTTAATAGTAGTGTATTTATTTTAAAAATCTCTCGATCTCGCCTTCCATTGTCTTCGTCCTTGGCCCATTTGCGTGTTAATTGTACGATGTTCTTAGTATATTTAACGCTTTTTAAGAATCATAGTTATTTAAGTTTCCTTTTTGTTGGCTTGTTTAAGTTCAATCGAATGGTTCACTAACGTATATATGATTATATGTACTTTGGTTATATATCTAGCCTGTTATTCAGAATTAATTATACATACATATATACATAGCTTCACGCTCTATCCCTAGCGGGGTAGTCAGAGAGAACGGAGCGCCAACCGCTGTGGTCCCTGCATACCTCTTTCGCCTCGTCCACTGTCATTAACCTCTTCATACATGCTCTCCGGGGAGTCCTCATGCTTTTTACGTGACCTTCCTCTAGTATCTTCGATACTGTGTTTTCGAAAGTCAACCGATGTCTCCCCTTACCTTTCTTACCACTCACTTTTGCATCGTATATATTTTTTACTATTATTTCGTCACTCATTATTTCGACTTCGATTCTTTTCGACTTTCACTGCCACAGTGTCGAAAGCAGAACTGCATTGTGTGCGGCCAAACGTGCAGCGACGCTGACGTTCTGCCGTCTCAACGACGCAGCTAAGGCACCGTTCATTCTGTTACCGGCAGCAACACGTCTTTCCAAATTTCGTATATACCGTCTCTACTTAACATACTTCCCAAGTATGCTATTTCATTCACTTGTTTTAATAACTTTCCATTCACAAAACTCTTGCATTCTGTCCTTTCCTCGGTCTCTTTCAAATACCACAACCAGAATTAACTATAAACATAGTGAATATAAGCGGTCTCGCTTTGGTTGATTTTTAAGAACACAGAATTGTAAATACTGGAAAAAGGTCATACAAAAAGCACGAGAATCCCCTTAAGGCATGTATGAAGAGATAATGAAAGTGGATGATGAAAAAAGTATGCAGGGACCGCAGCGTTGGCACTTCATTCTCTCTGGCTACCCCGCTAGGGATACAGCATGGTATTATACGTTAAATATATACATCTATAATATGAACCGCATTACCAGGTGTTCACTCGAAAACGTGGGAGATGTGTAAGAAAAAAGTAAACAAATTACAAAATACTATGCGTAAATAAACACGGCCACACGCTAACCACCTGAAATATCTAAATCAATATATCTTTTTAAATAATGTACTATTTATTTATAATCATTAATTTGATACGTGTAACTGTTTTATGTCGGAGCGACCTTCGGGCAATCGTAATAGATTGATTTTTATAATTCACAATCGAGTACCTTTAATGTACTTGTTATCTGAAAATGAAGTTCAATTTAGTAATATTTATAATGCAATTATTGAATAATATACTGTAAGTTAATAACTCAGACGTATAAAAATATAGTTGCTTCAGTCCGAAAGTAATTTTTTAGACCTAAGTACAAATGTATCTCTTGATTTATATATAATTAAACACAACTTATTTATTTTCATATATATTATTTCAAAACAATTTAGAATGAACGACTGAATGTCACAGTAGAAACTTACTTATCAAAGTTGATAAGTTTACCATTTCTAGATATTTTGTGACTGCAGCACCTTTGTTTTTATATCTCCTCATTTATAGATTTATCCATTTTTTTTCTTAAATATGGTAAACTCTACCAAGTAGAGTGGTTCTTAGGAACAACGTCGGTTAAAGCGTCAATCTCTGATGGGAATATTTAAATTATTTTATTTACCAATTTGACTGAATGCTCTATTTGCTACAAGATTCTCTCTTCCTTCCACTCTAGTCTAGGAACGTGTAGCTATAATAAATCACAACTTTTAACTTGTAGGCTACGTAATGTACGTGTGTAACGTGTTAAAACAAAATTTAATAATATGTATTCAATGTCTTAAGTTCCTTTTCATACACAAGTTAGGCTATCTAAATACTCTAAGTACATTAGTATTTCTTTTAAAAAAAATAAGTGTTATATACAGTAAAGTTTGAGGGACGATTCCCACTCGGAGAAGATGGATTTTTTTTTAATCCATTTTCTTCGCTCAGGCAAAACGCAGCATTGAGTTCCGCCACTCAACACGCAATGCCTCGAAAACGGCGGAAATCGGGTACGGAGAAAGCAGGGAATAAAGCAACGGAGTGTCTTAGGCAAGCAACGGCGTCTTAACACTAAGTTTATATAGTCCTTGCAGTTCCTTCTGCCCACACTGCAATATGCGGGATAAAGCGTGAAGCTAAAAAAAGAAAAAGGCTTAGCTGCCAACGTAAAGAAATCTATTTTTGTTATTTTACTGAAAAAAAAAACTTCAAAATCTTTAGTTTACTTTAAATTAAAAGTTTCCAACAACCTAGTCGTACTGCAATATGCAAGTATCTGCAACGAAGGGTCTTCTATCGCAATATTAATACCGAGTGCATTCAACCAAAAATCCTTACGACGTTGTAAATCTGGCGTTTTAAAATTATTTAAACTGGATTCTGGCGATGGACTTGGTATTTCTTGCAGTAAATTACACAAAGTTATGTCATATATCCGCCATTTAACTATTTTTTTAAGTCGATTTAAGTTTCTGGAACTACAGTATTAGTTGTTACAGGAGCTATATAGTAGATAGCCTATCGTATAAAATAAGTGGTAATTTCACTGATTTCGGATAAACTTTCAGATAGTAAACTGATAGTTCATGCTGTATTCCAGATAAAGGCTTATATAGGATAGTTTAAACAGGTCTTTATCTGCTAGATAGTTATCATCTCAGACTTGTGATACCAAAAATTATTGTTTATCTGCCTGATAAAGAACATATTTTATTTGTGAAACCGACCCTAAACTTATAATACCGTAATACAGAGTGCAGACGAACTAAATTCCATTTCCTAATAATATAAATGCATTTTCTACTATCGATACAGCTCATTGATTTACAAACTAGATAGACGGTACTAAAGCACATGTAAAAAGCTGCTGTAGCTTCAGGCTTATAAGAGAAAAGTTTTTTACGGGAAAACTTTATATGTCGTTGACCAATGCCTTAAGTGAATCAGAGTTATGCAAATTTTTATTATAAATATAATTTTTGGCTTTACGCTTTGTCTCATTTACCAAACTAAACATATAGGGCCTAGTGTCAAAGCCGGTTTTTATTAGATTTTTACTTGAATTCTAGATATTGCGTGTTAATTAGCGGAACTCAACGCCGCGCTTGACAGTCGCAACTTTCCTATTGAAGGTTTTAATTTCCATATCGTTTAGTGAATTCTGACATATAGATGAAATAGAAAAGCTTAGGTCATATTCCAATTTTAAATTCTAATATAATTTTGTCAGACATTTTAACTCAAAATTTACATTTTTCTTTGTACTTTTAGAAGTAGTCGTAAAATTGATGAGGATGTAGGAAATTGCTTATCAAAATTATAGCAAAGGCCGCTTGTTGAAGTTTTTATCGTCCGTAATTACGTTAAAATTACGCTAAATAATAACTGTAAAAGTAATGTATGCGTATTTTAAAATCTATTGACGTCATTGTAGCGTAGCACAAACCTACGCCACAGTGACTGGACGAGTTGCATGTGACTTAAAATTTTTCTAAAAGAAAACTTATTTTTAAAAGTAGATATAGCCCGCAGGCCGTCTTGGAATAGTAATAGTGTAATATATATGTATATCAAATATATATTGTAGTTTTTTTAGGTATGTTAATTTATATATGTTGTATTTTCTCTACATACACCGTTATAAAAGTATTGCAACACTCTTTCCCTCACCATTGGCTTACTAGAACTTTAAATCTTCTGTTAAATTTTTGTATTTTTAATAACTCCTTATTTCTTCACGCTTTAGCAGGGTAGGCAGAGGGAACAGCAGGGATTGTGGTAACCTAATGTTAAGACAATCCGTTCCCTACATTCCGCCTTTTGGAGACATTGCGTGTTGAATGGCAGAACTCAACGCTGCGCTTGCCTAGTTATCAGAACAAAATTGAGCAGAAATTGAACCCAAAAACCGCTACGCTTTTAGGCAGATGCTGCGCCATTGTGCCATGACAGTCTATTGTACTTCTTAAATAAATGTATTACTATAAACGTGTCTAAATTTACATTAGCTACGCTCTGATCTGATCTGATTCACCCGCTATTCCTAGATTGTCTCCAATACCTTCACTTCCTGTGACTAACGCTTGGTATCTTCTATTTAGTCAGTTCTATTTTATTTCATTTGCATTATTTTTGTCTAAAACTCTACAAATTAATTTTGAAATATAGATTTATTATTTTATTGTTTAAATGTAGTTTTTTAATTATTCTATAAAAAATTTTAACTATATTTAGATATTTAGAATTTTATCACAACAGATTGTGGTGCTGAACGCCGTACTTTTGACAAATAAAAACTATTTTAATATATATATATATATATATATATATATATATATATATATATATATATATATATATATATATATATATATATATATATATATATATATATATATATATATATATATATATATATATATATATATATAAACTCTTACACAACCGCTACTTGTGACCTAATTTCTCTAAAATGATGTCAAAAATTTGACTTGAATACTAAAACTAACCATAGCAAAGAAGCCTTTAAACAAAAGATAGTTTAAAAAGACATACGAGTATATACTATACATATATCATTGTGACACGTGCCTTATGCCATACAAAGACTATTACTGTTGGCTGTAAATGTTTTCATTTGTACCAGTTTTGATATAAACAGTGACTTCGGCCCACTGCTGTCAGATGCCAACTGTTAGAATACAAAAGGCTTAGTTCACTTTAAAAGAACAACTGCACTTTAAGCGTTTCACTATTTCTCAAAGATTTTGCATATTTAAAAGCAATACAACTATATAAATAAAGGGAAGTATCTTACGAGTAAGTTTGAAGTAATGAACAAACGATTTTTTATTTCTAGTGATAAGGCCATAATAATTTTCTTTCTTTTTTTACGTATTATAGTTGAGGCTGTTAAAAATACTTTAAACGAGAATGTCACATAGAGTCGATCATATCTATTAATCTAGGCTACTAAGGTATTCATTTTCTTTTTAAATAGTTTGTAAATAGTTTCTCCGTTCCGTTCTTTTATATATTTAAATATTGAATAGTCGATACGAATGTGTAAAAAGATAACATTACTAGAATATTTAAAAATTAGCGCAAGTTTAGTTTATTAGTATAGAGGGAGTTGAGGAAAGGAAGGGAGGGAGGGAGGAGACAACGGATGATGATTAAGGCCCTTTTAATTTGATCATGTCATTGTAGTTGAAAGCTGAAGTTGTTGCGACATGCTTAGTGAAATTAATTCCATAAATTCCATAGAATGTGACAATACTCTACCTTATTACCGTGAAGATAAATTAAATATATTATCACCACTCCCTGGGACTCCTTCCCATTATATCACGACGTTGTTCTAAATATACATATGCATTATGAAAACTACACTCATAATTCCCCAGGAAGTGGCAGGATCGTGTGACAAATGTAATATCCGCTTATTCAAGTTACAAGATACTAATAGTATTACAAAATATTCATGGAAATCTTGTCACCCGTTAAATTGTAAAAATTCGAAAAATTCTTTTGGTTATAAAGAACTATATATGTATGTGGAAAACTAAACATTTTGAAGATATTTTCTTCTATAAGCACATTGACAGTTTGTCAACGTTTATTTTTTAATATTAATTATCTACATTTTATATTAAAATCTTTTTATTCATTTAGTAAATTGTTCTCTCTCAAAAATATTCACCTCTCCAGAACCAGTAAAAACAACAAACGAATGTCTTGTGACGAGCGGGGACGGAGAAAGCAGGGACTAAGCAACGGAGTGTCGTAACACTAGGTTCCCACAGTCCCTGCAGTTCCCTCTGCCTACCCTGCCGTGTGCGGGATAAAGCGTGAAACTAAAAAAAATGTCTTGTATGTAAATAGTGTTATCTACTAAAAAGATATAGCACAGCTTTCATGAGAATCATGAGTTAACTAAAACCTAGAGTAGAGTATACTTGAAGGATCAAATTAGTTGTTGTATGTGAATGAGAGGGAGAGTTTTGTTCTCTCTCTTCATTAAACCAAAAATATAATCACAAATTTTGTTCCGAAATATTTATATTAATTATTTATTTTCTATTTATATCTACAGAACACTAGAATATATTAAAAACACGCGCTCACATCTTTTGCAACGTTAAGTACAATTCACATTTTCTTGTAATACATGATACCTTACAAAAGCTACTTAGTGCTTGTTACAATGACACTGCACCTGACTCTTGAAACTCAGGGTCTACTGGATTATCTTCAGTTTATCCTTTAAGCAGTTTGATGGAGAGATCAGTAATTGGATTTTGTTTCTGCATGTAGTCATAAAACATTATTGGCTATTTCAATGTCGTTTGAACATTTAAATATATGCCGTTGCTATAAATAGTAATCCTTAAAAGAAGATTTTATTATTAAGAAGTACACGAGTCGAGTTGATGAGGTTAGTGACTAAAGAAGCTATAATCGGCCTAAAGTAGGAAGACTTTGGTGACAATACTCAAGATCGTTTGATGTCGAAAGATATTTTTCGGACCCTATGCTTCTGATAAGGAATAACAGAAATGAATGCTTTGACTCTTTAAGACTAGATATAGTGTAATTATGATACTGTAACTTAACGGATAGTTAAAAACGGATTATTGCACCTGTTAATTCTGCGGATATCTTATAATATTAATATTAACAGTTACAATTACAGAATAACAAACAAAAGTATTTGATCAAAGTAACTCTAAATACCAAAATGACAAAAGCATAAGGCAACGTTTCTAAAAGCCATACGATGACTTTGGTAGGTACGTCAGATCGTGTGCCAAGCGCATGCGCAGCACACTGATACACGGCGTGTTTATCAATTATAATATTTGTAAATATTATGTTAACTTAGCGAACATTTCCTTGATAGATAAACATTATCGACGATACTATGTGGCTGAAATTTGTTTGATTATACTCTCACATGATAATCTCAGGAATTAGTCGTAATTGAAAAATTGAATTAAAAAAAATTGTTTTAATTAAAAAAAATTGTAGTAATCAAAGAGAATCGTAGTAATCATAAGAGCCATAGAAACGGTAGGTAAACTTAGTGTATTGTTATATTTTTCTTTAGTCTTTTTATCAAGGAAGCTAGCTGTATTATATCATCTTAATCATTTTACTTTGATCCACAGTAAGTATTTTGAGATCACTGGCGGAAACAAGCAAACAAATTCCTTATTATTATCTTATATATATTGAAAATAGGAAAAATGATATGATGATATGTATACAACTTGCTACATATAGTAATTTACTTTAACTCTTATTTATTTACTTAAAATTGATTATATGTATTTAAAATATATAAGATATATGATGTTATATATTTTAATAAAAAAATATATATTATCTATGTATAATATATAAAAAAAATATATAATTTAAAAATATGACGTTAAGTATATAACTAATGAGCTTTTAGCAAGGAAACACGTATGATAAGACATTTCACTCAATGACTGGGTCGAGTGCCAAAAAGTTACAGAGTACATTAACGATTAGTGAATACCATTATAGCGGAATGAACAAATTTCTTGGAAAGAGAGAAAAATTAACATACTGCTACAATATCCGTAGATAAAATATTTTTTTAATGAAGTGAAAAAAAATGTGAATTTTCAAAAAAAAAATCTTTTTGTTCTTTGTTTATTTTTTTAATATATTCCTTCTATTTTGGAATGAAATTCGTAACATTATGTGTTGGCGGAGCTTAACGCAGTGTTTTGTTTGACAGAGGAGGAAAATAATTTTTAAACTGCTAATTCTCACTAAGGATTAGATATACTAATTTATATAATATAAATTCTTAAAGAAAACAAAAAAATTAATGCAGCGGGATTCAAACCCTCATCTCTTGGAAACCGTCCAGGCGTTCTAACCACTAAGCCATACGTTCTTTATAACATTGCGTAGAATTTCTTTTATGCTTGATACAGCTTATAGCTAAACATAGCATTTATAGAGGGAGATTTTTCAAACGTGAAAAAGAAGCATTTTTGCATAGGGAGACCGCTCTACGATCTGGTACTATAGTATTAAGTATAACTAACTACTATAAAAACAATACATATAATGTAACAATAATATTATGATTAATAATAGTAGTCTCGTTCAAAGAAAATTAATACAATATAAAAGCTCATTATGGTGAAAGTTGAACAATGGACCGATATAATTTCATTATTAGGTTTCAAGCTTATATTATTAATATTCAGACGCTCTGAGCTTAAATTTTATTCGAAAACCACAGTAATATGGGTGTTTTATTAATATGTGTCTCGTTATTGCTATTATAAGGGACGTTATAGTATGCCTAATTTAGACTAATCAAGCTTTTGCCAGCTTTTGTTACCTAGAGTATACACGCTTAAATCTACAGCACTATTTTTTTAATAAGATTTAATGTTTTCATAAAAGAAATGAAAATAATGCTCTCTAGTAAAGCCTATTACACTTATAAGAAAATTTTAAATGATAAAAATATATGGTGTTAAGGTCATTTGAATGTCATGCAGGATATTACTAATTATATTAAATAAATACATGGTGTAATTTTTTTCTATTTAAAGTGTAAGTTTCTGAGATATGCACGTACAACCAAACAAGTGAATTATCCTTCAAAAATATATCATAGAGAAAGAAAATCTTATGATTTGCCATTAACAGAGTTTATAGATAGATACTCATTAATTTGCAGTCAAGTTTTAATTTTTTTTCTAATATGTTATTCTTAAGAATAAAAGAAACGAACGTGGTTTAAATAACAATATTGTAATTAAATTGATGTTAAACTAGCTCTAAATAGATATGCAGATTGACTTTAGAACTAATATTAGAGTCAGCTTTCCTTGTTTACATGATAATAGCATAACCGTGATGCAATAGCCGTCTACTCAAATGCATATGTAATATTTATTTTCTATACATCTTGAGTTAATTTAAATTAATTTTAATTTAGGATTATGAGTATGGCTTTGTGGTTAGATAACTTAATCAGTTTTCAAGAGATGTGAGTTCAAATTTACGCAATTTTAATTATTTATTTTCAAATTATTAAAAGAAATTCTACTATTTAATGAAATATTTTGAAGAAATATATTACAGTCTAATATTAAAACATTATTTCATATATTTATGATTAGAAATAACAATATAGCATCGGCCAGACGTTAAGGCATTCGTTTTTATAACATAAGTACCTTATGAATGGAACCATGTAAAAGAAAATACTTGCATATACATCGAGAGTGGTCAATAAAACTCAATTTATACGGCGAGATAAGACGATCCATTTGCAATGTCCGTGATGTATGAGATGCGCACGCGTTTGTAAATAGACCACAATTGGGTTAATACCCTATGAGTTTTTTATACCAGACGATTATGTTTTCATCAGTACACTTACTGATTTTAGTTGAAGCTCCCTTTTATTGTATTTAGTTGTAAGTTTGAATTAACTTTATAGTGACGTTATGAGAACATGGTATTGGGCCTTTTTAAATAATAATCATAAATGATTACCACTATAGATATTTGAACAGATAGGGGATATGGAAGCTTTATATTGCATCTTTATTTTAATTCTAAAGGAGCGCTTATGGCTCTGGAAAGCTTAAATAATGCATTAGAGCAAATCTTAATATAAGACAGTTTCAATGCCACAATCAATTGATTGGTGCATTTAAGTAGACGATTATAGCAAGTTGAAATCTCTTTAATAAATATACACAGAACACAATGAGGCTCAAGCCTGTACTTTGGAAAAAATTAAACTTTAATCAAACAAAGTTGCAATAAAAAGTGAACAAAAAAGTTGCAACTCGAAGCCGCTTTCGACAGTGCATTTTATGAAATGTTAGCTTCGGAGCTTTGTTTGGTTAAAAATATCCACTACATATAAGATATTGAAAAAGACTTTAACCAGCGCCCAGTACTGAAATGGTCTGACGCTTTAAAGTCTGTTGAAGTTAGCGTTCGCTTGTCAATCTGTCTATGGATCTGGATGAATACTATGAAATATAGCTGTTAAAAACTGTAAGTATAGTGCTATTGAAGATATCTTCTAATGTTTTGATTTGATTAAAGATATAATAATAGACTTTTTCCGTGACTTTGTTCTGTTGTTTAATAATTGGAAAGAAATTCGAGTTCCTTATGACACCTATGTCTTGGTAATCTACAAATTACATCTGGAATTCTAAATTGAAACAAATTATTCGGCTTTATATATTAGGTTATAATAGAGTAAAAAATACCATAAAACCTAAGCGTACACAATAATTTCAATAAAACCGATCATTTAAACTCAAGAGGACTTTTTGATTTTTGATTTGATGGATTTTTTTATTCAATTCTGGCAAATAGGCTAGGCTCTGCTTTGATAAAGCGATAAGCATGGAATGGAGTGTCTTAACACTAAGTTCTTACGGTTCTTGCAGTTCTCTTTGCCTATCCTGCTATGAGCGGGATGGAGCGTGAAGCTATAAAAAAGTCTCAACCAATCTTAAATCTAAACAGAAACAGTGACATCCTCTTGTCCTCTACCATGCACTGAGTAATTTAGTATCTACGAAGATAAATTAATAATCTGTTAAATGTTATTTATTATGTAGTAAACATTAATCTTCTGAAACATGAAATACATCAGATATTGGTTCAAACGTTCAATTTGACTACAGTTTATTATTTATCTGTTCAGTTTAAAATTTATTACACAAACTATCAAATTAGTGGCATATAAAATACAAATAAACGAAATACTGTAATAACATTTGATGTATCTGTTGGTTATATTATTTTTGATCGAGCTTATTAATTTCCCGCTATATCTCGCTATATCACGTTCTATCCCGCATACTAGCAGGATATTATGAGGGAATCTGATGTGAAACATTTTTCCTTGTTTGCGTGTTGGGTGCTTCTAATAAAATTAAATGTGAATAATCTATTCCCTCAAGTAGGAATCAAACCCACAGAAACTGTCTTACAATCCGTGGATGTACCAACGGTGTCCTCGTGGTTCAATACAAAAATGAATTTACTAAAACGATGATATTAGGTTCATGTTCCAGCATGATTTAAAAATTGCATAATACGAGTATTACGTCACTATATTATGTTAGTAAAAAAGCTATTGGAGTTTTGCTCTTTATATTAAACTGAATTCTGTCTTTATGAAGTTGGAACGTCTCTGATTACAAGCGCGATGGTGTTTCAAAATAGTAAAATCGGATAAGTTAATCTATTGTAATTTCTCTGCTGTGATGTGTAAGAAGCAATCTTTAATTGACGTCGGAGTGTTTTGATCTCATCTCTCTGTAAATAAGAGAGAGAAATGACATATAAATTTTCAATGTCAATTTCAGGCAAAACACGGAGAACAGAGTGTTGAGTTTGTGGACACTATTCTCTATTCCTACTAACTATATATCTCAAAGATTAACACAATCCTTATGTTAAATAAATCTACAGTATAAAATATTTCAACAATAGTAAAACAGATTGACTTACAAAAGGTTGGATTAAAATTGAGTTACAATATTATATACACAAATCATGTTTTAAAATGTTTACAATCTTTCTACATATAAAATAATTTATAATATATAAATTAAAAGTGTAAGCAACACCGACCTACATTTCTTGTGATGACTAGTATATAAATCAGTCAATTCGGGCAATAATCCTATCGTATCACAGCATAAAAATAAAAAAATATGTGTATCATAAACGTCCGCTTATGAATAAGATAGCTTTATATATTATAGCTTTCAGTTGAAACAAGCTTAAACACGTATATCTGGGTAAAACATTGTACTAATACTATAATAGACTTAAAAAGGAATACAAAGTTTTGTAATGATTATTTGATACTCCACATGAAACGTGACAAAAAAGTAATTTATGTAAAAATATGATATGTTCAAAAATATTTCTCAAAACAACTTCATGCCTTATTATAAGTTATTTTTTATATACACAAACTAATCGTCTTTTAAAAACCATGACTTGTGCAGCAAAACAGCTTAGTTAAGCTGTGGGTTCGATTCTCATACAGGAGAATTTATTATTAAAACTATATTTATTCTGCCTACCCTACAAAATTCTTCTTACAGCGTCAAGCTTACAAGAAAACTTTAATTTTCACCTGAACATACATGTATGCATACATACATACATATACACATACATACATACATACATACATACATATATACATATGTCAAAACTAACCTTAACACGAGCATGTTGTTCTAAAACACTCAATGCTGCCTCAACGTAAACAAACGTTTATGAACTTATTTCTTCGCGAGTATCAAAGTTAATGTTACATGCTATTTACTCTAAAATACATTACACATTTATTTATTTGTAAATGGTTAGAAATATTCTTACTGGAAAAAATCTGGGGTTAAATCTGGCGCGAGTGATCGATTAATGAGTGTACGTATTTATTGAGTTTGCGTCAATAACTTTTAGTCATTTTGGATATCTTAAACGTTTAATTCCTTAACGCTACACACGTGTGTAGAGTATTACCAAGAAACAGAAGGTTTACTTTGGAATATATCACATAGGGCAATTAAATACAGCATTGTGAAGAAATGAGTTGTTAAATTGTATACACTATATCTTTATCCCTAGTGTAGCTGTAGGTGAGAAAGAGTAATGGTTTTAACTGTTTATAGCGTACATGTATAGTGACGTCATTGTACACTAATAAGTGAGTACCTTATAGCATATTAAGTTTAATTCTCAATGAGGTAATATTTATTTTTAGATTAATATACATATATTTAAAATAATCTGGTTAATCAGGGTTGCTTCATTTAAAACGTCTTTAAAAGTGGAAAAAATATATAAATTTATTTTCTAGGTCACTTATACTATGATGTATAGTATATTATAAGGTAAAAGTTAAAAAGTGCCGTCAACTATGAAATGTCGCTACTAAGTGTCGTCCAAGTATAGATTCTATTTTCATCTTGCTATTATTAGAATTGGCTATCATTGTCACGTTGTATGCTCTTTACAAATATATACTGTGAATAGTATGTACGTATGAATTGTTCAGTACATCTTTTACAACCGTCACACTAATTTCATTATAGAAATTTCAATATAGAAATATGATTAGTTTTTCCATCTTTAAGAGAGAGAGAATAAAGAAATATGACGGTATTTTATTAATATTTTTCTATATATGATTGTATATGTATGTAAAATTAAATAATATATGTATATGTATGATTAGTTTTTTACTTTATATGTTAAATAAGACTATAGTGTATAAAGTAATAAAAGTACAACATATATATTATTTATTCATGAACATGTGGCATTGACATCTTATTATCTTACTCTATATTTTTTCCAAGATTTTTTTACATAATTTATGCAAAACAGTCAGCAATTCAACTTGCAGCCCACTGTACAATAAAATCTTTCGCGGTTTGACTGCATTACAAACATCATTAGGCAGATATTACAGTATACCTAAATTGATATACCTAGTTTTTAAATAGCACGTCTGGCGGTACGCTTTCAGCGGTAGTAAGCAAATACTCGTTTCAGTCCCGATCAATGTTACTGAAGAAAAAATAAACTGGCCATTTGTTGCTCGATTTACGATTGTAAATAATTGTAATATGTAACACGGTTTCTGTTACTATCAAGGCTTTGGGTGTTCAAGGTTTGTGATATGAACTAGAATTTCACGTGACTGGACTCGTTTATTTGTTTTTTTTTTTTTTTTTTATTTTAGTCAAAACGCGATGGAAATTTGCTTAAGTCCTAATCACATACGTTTATAATATTATTAATAATATTAAAGTAATGATGATTTTTTTTAAATCTTTAGTAAAGTATTTCAGAACGATACAAAATATATTATAAAATAGTAACAAAAATATGCGTAACGTACAAAGCAACGATCGAAGATTCCTTTTGACAAGTCACAAAAGCGATATTTCAAATGAAATTTCTTCATAAAAACCATCTAGTGTAACAAAACTTAAAACTTGTACTTTAATAAAAGTTAAAACTGTTGTACAATGGCAATACCGCGATAGGTTTGCAGAGTACAGTCTACAGTCGGTCAGCGACACGACCAGTTCGTAAAGCTCGCTTGCAACAAAAAAATAAAGCGGAAGTTGAACTCTTTGTTCGTGTATGAATGAATGCAGGCATTATATGATTTTTTATACCATTTTTTATATTTTAGTAAAGTTAAAAAATTCAAATTGTTATGAAAGTCCTGCTGTTGTTACATGGTCCTTCGGGTGGCCATGTTTTCTGGTTTGTAAGTTGCATGCACCTATTATGTCTCTCAATTCATTTTAAAGCGTTTAGAATTGTTTACAATGGTAATGTAAGAATGTTTTTTTATTATCTCTTGGTAGAGACTTGAACGTAACCAGAATTCTTGAAATTCTATGCTTTATAACAATATACATCTGGTACAAATTTTTCTTTTTAAATCTATACCCTTAAATATATATATATATATATATATATATATATATATATATATATATATATATATATATATATATATATATATATATATATATATATATATATATATATATATATATATATATATATATATATATATATATATATATATATATATATATATATATATATATATATATATATATATATATATATATATATATATATATATATATATATATATATATATATATATATATTACGTATGTAATGTATTTATTATCCTTCAAAAGGGCAGCACGATGCAGTCACAATAGCACTTATTCGATGCACAGATCGGTCTTTCTGCCTACTTAGCTCCTAGCCACCTAATTTCCGAGCATTCGCTTTTCCGAACAAAAGACGCTTGTCAACCGTTCTGCGATAGGACACGGAGTATTGGCCGTTCTGTTAAGGTGACCTATTTCAGGTATTTAATAGTTCATAATAATGTTATTTTACCTTTTTGTTTGACACTTATTGAATTTTTGATTTTGTGCAAAATGAAAGATGTGGCTGTAGATTAAAAAGTGTACGTTAGAAATATACTTTAAGTTCTTTTTATTATTATTTGTTTATTTTGGAAAAAATTTATAACAAAATATTCATATACTAGTCTATTAAAAACCAGCGACCCGCAGGAAAAACGAAGATGCTCTTTGCTCCCACTACTTTCCTATATCTGATTTGTAATTCTCTTCTTTCCACTTCTGCTGACTACTTGACTTGAGTTATTTAATTATATTATTAGAGTTTTAATTTTTTCTAGGCAAAGCGCAGCGTTGACTTCCGCCATTCAACACGCAATGCCTCGAAAAAGGCGGAAAGCGGGGACGAAGAAAGCAGGGACTAAGCAACGGAGTGTCTTAACACTAAACTAACTGTCCCTGGAGTTCCCTCTGCCTATCCATGCCATGCCATGTGCGGGATAAAGCGTGAAGCTAAAAAAATTAGAGTTTTATAATAATTATGAATTTATCGACTTTATTCTGTACGTGTAATATTTTTTATTTAGATTCATAACATATACGTACATGATATATATTATGTTAATTTTTTATTTTATATAATAAAATATAAAACATTGACATCATTGAAGAACATGAAGCAGTGTGCGTTGTTTGTTTGAACTACCGAAGCTAGGGAATGAAAATGTTTCAATTTCCTGAATAGGAATTGAACCCAAAGCCATTATATTAGCAGTAAGACGCCGTCGCTGGAGCATATGTGTAGCTAAATAGCATATAGCAGAGTAAGCAAAAGGAACAGCAGAAGCCGTGAGAACCTAGTTTTAAGACGCTCCGTTCCTGTCCTGTCCGCCTTTGGGAACTTTGCGTGTTGAGTGGCGGAACTCAACGCTGCGCTTTGCCTAGTTGCCAAAGCGAAGAAAATAGAAATGAAATGATCTATCCTCCTTGAGAGACAATCGTATCAACAACCCGTCACGGTTACCGGCCCATACTGCTCTTTTGCCTTTATAAAATGACAGATAGAAAAATAAAAAATAATTATTTATTTTTAGTAGTAAGTCTTCGTGTTATAATATACATCTTTTTGATATTCAAACTATGATATTTTTACGAAAATTTAATAAACAGTATATTATTAAGACACGATGTTAAAGTATTCTAGATGAAACAGTCAACCCACAAAAAAGCGGTTCGAAACCAGCAAGTGTATACATCTTGACATTCAGGCACATCCAGTGCCACTCAAACTGTGATACCGCTGCTCACGATAACATAAGAACCCTTATCATGGTGTGATAAGAGATTATTAGTTATAGCCCTTATAATAATAAACGTAAAGGCCAATTTGCCATATGTAAGCCATATGCGCCCACCGTACTAGGAACGTGACTCGCAGACAAAATGTATGCGTGAATCCAATTAGGACTTGAAAAGGTTTATTTTTAGTTCGTACCTTCTAATTGGATCAATTTTAAGGAAGTGTTGCTAAATAGTTTCTTTACAGCAAGATTAGCTTTTACATGTGGCGTCGTGTGTCAACCGGAAATAATTAAGACAGTATTAAACACGAATGTCATGTAATATAGCCTGTAAACTATAGCCTCCTTCAGTAAATATACGATTTAACACAAATAATATAATTTTTTTGCGAATAACTTTTCTAGTTATTATTTAGGTAAACGAGTTCAACCAAACAAAACTCTTTTAATTTTAATTAAGAATAGATTTATCTAACTTATGTGTAGAAATAGTTAGGTTTTTGTTTCGAATAAATTTGTCTAACAATTTGGCCAAAAACATATCCATATAATATATCAGTGAAAAATGTCACCTAGAAAATGATTTATTACGTACAAACGGAGTGTTTTAACACTAGATTCTCATGCTTCCTGCAGTTTCCTCTGCCTAACCTGCTCAGAGTGGCATATAGCGAAAAGCTAAAAAAATATAGACTACAATATTGTATATGCAGATGTACTCTATACCTAACGACTACGTTTTGTTTTATCTTGTCCTTATAATACATTCCTATTTATAACACACAATAGCACTCATTGGATTTGTATTTTAAACAACTATATATCATTCAAGCTGAAAACATAATTATAAATATCGAGAAGCTTACTTATAGAAAGCTTCAGTTATAAAAATAAAATTCATTCATTTTCATTAAACAAGTTCTGTTCAAATGATAGCGAATGAAAGTAAAATGAGATATTTTATTTTAGTCGCCACAATTTAGAATTAACGTTTTTCTACTTTCTGTCCAAAATGGAGATACTCTTTGCTTGTATGTGTGTGTATGAGTATGTGTATGTGTGTGTGTGTGTGTGTGTGTGTGTGTGTGTGTGTGTGTGTGTGTGAGAGAGAGAGAGAGAGAGAGAGAGAGAGAGAGAGAGAGAGAGAGAGAGAGAGTATGAGAGTTTGCGTTTGTTAAGTGGCGGAACTCAAAGCCACAATTTCACCACCTACAAAATGAAGATACTTCTATCACTAAATAGGGATCAGACGTCGTGCTATTGTGCGACCATTACTACAAACAAAAATTAAATAATATTGCACACTGTATGTAAAAATAATGTGAATATATAGCTAAATTTTGGTGGCTTTAATATTTCATTGATTTTCCGAGGCTAAACATAAAAGAAAGAATTACAAAGCAATTGACTCTACAATTAGGTCTGAGAACACTCCAGCTTGATGGAAGCGCGCCGCGGAGTTTAAAATTTTGTATTTTTGTAATAAGATGTTGATTTAAAGTGTATGTTTATGTAAAAATTGTTGGCTACAGATATATTGTTAAGAGACATCGTAGTTTCAAATATGTAGTAGTCAAATAACCGCTGATTATCAGAATGATAAGAGAAAGTTTCTATGATTTTATAACAAAAATATTTTATATTAACTTATCAATTCAGCTAAATATTTTAAAAAGTCTAAATATCGTATAAATATTTTTAAAAGAGAACTTAATGTCTTACTTTGTGTTATCTGTAAGCAAAAAAGTAGAGAATTTATTCCGTTCAAAATCGTATATAGTGCAATAGAGCGTTAGGATTCTTAATATATTGTTCTACTTCAAATTGATAATTTCTCATATTATTTAAAAAGCAAAAATTGCTTATATTAAAACTATTTACCACTAAGCCGCTTCAAGACGCCATTAAAAATAAGAAGTATATCGGAATTGAGCACAAGTGAAGTTTATAAATAATACATGAAGATTGCATCTAAGTCAAAGGTTCTTACAAGAGTCTATAAAGTTGTATGCTAACTATAGAAGGCTATTGTAGCACAAAATTATTCTATAAATCCTTCGAATACAAGCGGAAATAGGTCGTCCTACTCACAATATATTTCTCAAGTAAGTCACAATCTCTTGCACATTTTATTATAGAAAATAAATAGAGTTCTTCTAAATTTATCTGTTGTTACATTAGCTTTAAATTTAAATAAAAACTAGAATTAATGATCGAAAATCAAACTATAGTCAAATATATACATATTATTCTCGTAGAGTTCTTTGGCTGAGGCTTAGGTGTGATAATCATAATGAAATATGTGATAAAGGCCGATGCACATTGTTTTAATATAAATTCGACGACTAAGTTTCCACTAGGGGGAAAAGATTACTTTCATTTTTAATTACAAAAAATGACTTACATATATGATATATGCAATATCTCGAAAATAAGGTGGAAAATCAAGATTGATCACTAGGTAACTGTGTAGACAGTCACCGACCACTGATAACCGACTATCGACCACTAAAAACTAACTATATATTACTAAATACCACAGCGTTTGATGCTCCATTCTCTCTGACTACCCCGCAAAGGATAAAGTGTGAAGATATATATGTATATATGTATGTATAACTAAATATAACTAAATCTAAACAACTATATACGAAACCTTAAAATAAGATCAGCAACTCTACTTTCTTTTGGCTGTTTATTCTTGGCTCTATAAGTTTGTTTTAAATTTTAGAGCCTTAGTTTTTCTTCCACAAATATACAATAAATTTAAATAATGTATAAGTAAGAAATACGACTATGATTACTATTCTTTGTATAGCAATATATTTATATGTAAAATTAACTTTTTGCTATAGTAGTGTATCGCAATAAATGGAAATAGTAAAAATTTGAGTATCATAAAAACACATTCTATGTGCTTGTACTTCGGGTAGAGCAGGTTATATTAAAACAAGTTACGCGATTCAATACAACCTTAAGCATTTCTTTAAAAATGTAATTCATCTATTCAATATGAAAGCTAATATTAAATTTAAATTAGTAATTTATGAGTTAGTCCAATCAACCAAAGGACAGACAACATAATAATAATTATAATAATATAAAATAAAGA
The DNA here is from genome assembly GCA_037178615.1 of Dione vanillae. Taxonomy (NCBI): domain Eukaryota; kingdom Metazoa; phylum Arthropoda; class Insecta; order Lepidoptera; family Nymphalidae; genus Dione; species Dione vanillae. The sequence continues at coordinate 153,992 of JAZFAU010000031.1, forward strand.
TTTCTTTGCACATTTGTTTAAAGAAAAATAGATTCGAAAAGCTAGATTTAGAGTCCTACTCTCTCCTAGAATGAAACAATATATGTATCATATAAATTTTAAAAAATCTTAAAAGTATGCAAAACGAGTAAAAGTAATAAATAGCATTTAGAGCCGGTCACAAGTTTAACGTTCTCCATTAATTCACCGTTCATTATCCACGAGGATGTCAAAACCATAAACTACAGGCATTTTACGATTTTCCACGCCTTCCTCATGAGACTACCGAGAATCTTTATTATAATATTAGAAAACATGTCTCTACTTGCGATTTTATCTGTCTAGATGGAGGAAAAACCTGTGTTTTTATAAACTATTCATAATCAAGTTATTTTTGAATTATTTTTAAAATGTTATAAATATATTTTACTAATAAATTTATATAGGACCGTCGTGGCGCAAAGGCGTAGCATCTGCCTGAAAAGGCTACGGTCAGTGGGGTCGATTCCTACTCGAAGAAGATGGATTTTTCTATTTCCGTTTTCTTCACTCTGGCAACTAGGCAAACGCGGCGTTAAGTTCCGCAACTCAACACACAATGTCTCAAATAAGGCGGAATGCAGGGAATGGAGTGTCTTAACACTAGGTTGCGATGGGTCCTATTTATAGTATGCGGTTCCCTCTGTCTACCATGACATATGCGGGATAAAGCGTGAAGACATAAAAAATAATAATAATAATAATTTTGTTTCTAAGTGATTCAAATTGTAATTAGATTATTATAGAACATTATGGCGGATTAAAATTTTCACATATTCTGTGATAAGAGCCCTAGATGGCGGTCGCTGTGTCAAGATAAAATGATCTAATTCATATTTATGTCATCATATAAATGTGACATGTGGCTTCTTGTTATAGCGCATGTTCTCATAATACCCACATTTAATGGCATCATGATTATAATCTAATTCAATCCACAAGTTATATTATAGACAAGAAATAGGGTTGTCATTCTTTCGAATTAATAAAGGCAGTTTAGATCAGTTCAGTTTAGTTCAGTTCAGTTCTTTAGTATAGATTAGCCATAAATTATTAACAGCGATATATGTAGAGAAAATGCACGGGAAAAAGAGATTTGGCTAAAAACTCTACTACGCCTATTTAAATTAGAAATAGTAATAATTTATAAAATTAATCGTATTGTATCGTGTAAATTTCATAATTGACTGTCCTAATACAAAACTCGCCAAAACTTGCGGCAGTAGCGAGATAATGCCGCACTTCATTTTACGCTTATCGAGAAGCTAAAAAATTTTTGCTTCACTGACTATATGTAAATTACCCGGAGACGCCACAAGGGCTGTATTAACATAAATTATTTGACCTATCAGCCCCGGTTCAACGATTCGAATATTCATGATACAGCTATTTTTCTCAATATTGTTGACGAAAACTTCATTTAGTAGCTTAAATTAGTCAATTTGAAAATTTTGTCAAATGCATAGGTCTTCTGTGAAGAAACTGTTCTTCCTTCTTCTTGGATGGATAGAATAATGACAAAGATAATTATTAAAATATTTATATATATATAATAAAGAAGTGCTGGAAATCGAGCCCTGACCTCGATTTTCATCTCCATTTTTCTGCTATAATTCAGTTGTAGACCATACGTTGCTAGACATACTAGCAGCTGATAAGAAAGGAAGATAATGCTTTCATCACCAATCCTCGTAGCAGTGGTAAGATTTATATATATATACATATATTCGCTAAATATAGTTAGGCATTAGAAACAAGATTTGCATAAGAAGATAAAATTATTTTCAAGTAAGAAGCAGCGCCCAGAGTTCGTATTGGATGACACATTCCTTCTGATTTCATCGCTTCAAACGGATTATAAACTTTTTGCGCCAACAACCGCAGTTAGATCGTAATGTTTTGATAATTGCATCGTTTTGAGGATCATTATTTTCTATTAAACAAGCATTTATACCATTTATTTTAATATTTTTAGAAATGATGACTGTATCTTGATTTCTTTATTCACAAATTTGTACGTAGATAAATTTTTATGAGCATTTTTACATTACATTTTAACAGATATTAGATAAATATTTACATATATTATCTTACACTGTGTTGAAAAAGGAAATTTTTAAATAAAAGTACATTAGAACCCGCTTAATACGGTCTCGCATAATACGATGCTTTGTGTTACTCCACTACTCCTGGTAAATATCTCTATCTTTAAATATAGAGCACACAGATAGTTCAAAATCTTGACGTTGGAATCAAGCAAGTCCATTATCATTCGAAATTGTTTCAAGGGAGCAAATTACAGAAACAACATGTTTGACTTTTGATGAAGGAAAAAAACAAACTGGTGGTAAGAATATATTGGATATTAGATATATTTTTGGTAATAACTTTTAACAACTTCCTATAAATATGTAATTCAATATATATACTAAGAAATATTATGTTTTATTATCCCCTGCCGCTTCAGACATGTTTTTCATTTTTTAATTATGTGTGTATGTGTGTGTGTTTGTGTGTGAATACGTCTTATACGGGTTTTACTGCCGTGTGAAATAATATACACACATCTAAATATGTTGTGTAAAATCTCTTAATCTTAGTTTGAAAATTGCTTAAAAGAATTACTTAGCAGGTGTTTTTGAGATGTTTAGTTTATTTTAACAATAAAATTTAACAGTTGTATTCCAAATATGAGTGTCTACATATTGTTCTTTATATATATATATATATATATATATATATATATATATATATATATATATATATATATATATATATATATATATATATATATATATATATATATATATATATATATATATATATATATATATATATATATATATATATATATATATATATATATATATATATATATATATATATATATGTACTTATTAAGCTTCTAGGTTTATCCTACTCGTGGCAAGGCAGGTAGAAAATAGTAAACGTTGAATTTTTTTTTATCATTTACTTCTTCCAACTCCAATACTAATATTCAATATACGAGTATAACGTGATACTATTCAAAACTTTAATGACGGAATTAAAGTTAGCATTGCAAAAAACAGACAACAAAAAAAGTTTCATTTGAAACAGATAAAAAAGATATTTCCAGCGAGCGTACAGATACAGATAGTAAAGATTAAAATATCCAAAAATAAGTAGGTGGCACCTGCGCTTGCGTCACGGTACAAACCCGGACGTTTACGGTCCCGTAGATCTTGATTTATGGCTTTGCAATCGTATTTTTGTTACCCTACGCTATCGCCATGCTATAGCTCTTCGTATGAAGCGTTGGACATTCCTGTGGTTTTGTCCTTTTTATGTTTTATGATCGCCCTTCAGCTGTGTAAATTATCCTATATATACGTATTTGATAGGCGTTCATTTTTAAATGGATTTCGCCGACGTCCAATTTTAGATAGAATTATTTTTAATCATCTGCTTTGATAAAATAAAGTGTGTCGTTTAGTTCCGCCATTAAGCACAAAATATTAGACAGAACAGAGACTGGAGTGTCTTGACACTTTAGGTATCTTTAACTTTTCTGCCATGAATGAATCTTAAACCATAATGGAAATTATTGCCAGGTTTCATATTGTTATCGAAAATATATTTTTACTAATGTTTATTTGATCATGTTTATTGTAACAGTCATATAGATTATATTTATCGACTACAATAATATTTTTTAATGTTATTGATGCAAATAGCTTTAACTTATAAATAATTTTAGTAATAAGGGACCGTTGTGGCGCAGGGGCCCGTCTCTCGCTGTAAACGCGTAAGTTTGGGGGTTCGATTTCCAATTCGGGGAGGATGAACTATTTCATTTCTATTTTCTTCGTTTAGGGGGGAAAAATAAAAATATAATAAGCTTACTTGCATTAATATTAAAACAGTATAATATTAAAGTGTACTTTAAAAATATATCTCATCCTGCCAATAATATATGCCAATTATACAATTTAGTATACCGTTATGTCCCTATTCTTATTTTTTTTAATTCTACTCACGGCATTCTTCTACTCACGGCCAAGTTTAGGAAGCGGCTTTTGAAGTGGTCTACATATTATGAATTTAAGTAATCAAAAGTCTAATTTTGCTTTAATGAAATAATTTAAATTCTTATCTTAATTTTTTATCAGATTCTTTTCAAATGTAAACAGTATTCCGCTTTATAAAAATAAAAAAGAAATGTATATACTTGTAAATTACACACATTTTTTATTTACTACATTGTTTTAATAATTGGAGAAATAATTTAAAAAGAAGAAAAATTTGCAGAAGAAGAGAAATTAAAATATTATATATTCCAACAATTTCCCTTCTTAATCAACATTAGTTGCATAGCTTTTGTACATACGTATATGTTTTGTTTAACGTAATTTGATGTACAAATAGAGTGCAAATATTCATAGGATCGTCATTCAAAAGTATCTAAATATGGAAATTGAAAAGATACTGGAGGAGTGTCACGTAAAAAGCATGAGGACGCCTCGAAGAGCATGTATGAAGAGGTTAATGATAGTGGACGAGGTGAAAGAGGTATGCAGTGGCTGTAACGTGTAAACTTAATGTTATGTATGCATGTATGGAAAGTAGCGGACAATTTGTAACAATAGTACAGAAGTTTTTAAATATATAAATATTTACGAAACCAAAACTAAACTGTAAAATAAAAGAAAACACGACCTTGTCATCGTAAAACTGCAGCTAATTTTCTATTTTCATTTTGAATCACCAAGTGAAATAAAAAAAAAACTGAATAACAACGTCCGAGCTAACATACGAATTGTATAAAAGAGGCAGTAATAAAAACCATTTGAACTCACTCCGGTTGTATCGTAGAACATTATTTTGTTATATTGATGATATTTTCGTATCATATATTGATATTATCTTTGTTTAGTCAAAATTAATGGCGCGATAAATGGAGGAGGATGTTTTTTACATATTATTCTATGTTTTGAACTAATTTGTTGCAAAATAAGTAGTTGTTACAAGTTTTTTAGTAATTAGTAAAATATTTCTGAGTTACTAACTACTAAAAAACTAAAATGGATTCATGCATTTCTGCAAATGAAAGGGTACATATATGGAACATAGTGCTAAGACACTTAATTCTCCATTTTGTTGTACCCGATACGGAAACATTTTATCTTGATTGTCAGAAGTCAGTCTAAAAAACTTTGTCTTGTTATATGTGTGTGTACTCGTTAGGCAACAAAATGATTCAAACAAAAACTATATATCCTAATATTGTTTTAAATATTTTAATAATGGCATATTAAATATTTTATTTTACTGGCTACTTGCGAGTTACTTAAGGCTCCTGCATTTGAATTATTGCCAATAATTTAATTCCAATTGAGTTCGTCCGCTAAAGTTAGCCCTGTGCATAATTTACAGTGTTTTTATAATAAAAAGAACATTAAAAAACTAATGGTTACTGCTTTATACATATTCCGTCTAAAACAGGTTATGGTAGCCAATACCTAATGTCAAAACTCTCCTTTCTACGGTCTCCGTCCGATTTAGTGATATTATATGTTGAGTGTCGTGAAACGGTCTCTTTATATTTTTTTTACCCGCACGCAGCAGGGTAGGCTCTACTTTCTAACTTTAAAGTATTGAGGTTTGAGTGGCGGAACACAACGCCGCGCTTTGCCTGGTTGCCAGAAAAATAATGGAAATGGAAAATTCATCTTCCCCGAAATCGAACCCCTAAACTGTCGCCTTTTTAGGTAGACACCACGCCTTTGCGCCACGACGGTCCTCAATATATTTATTGTATTATAATAACTATCCTGAGTGGGAATCGAACTAAGAACCGTAAAACAACCGAACATGAACCTACTGTGCCTCAAAGGCTTCAAATTTAATGCAAAGAGTAAAACACAATGGCTTTGTACAGTGACATATGTAGTTTCATTCGAATGTATAAAGGAACTGATTCGGCGGTATATACAGTGTTTACAAAGAAAAATGTCTGAACTGGTCGTATGGGAAAAGTAAGACGTTATTAATGACATACCGACAACACTAGTGTTGATAGAGCTTTAAAACTTTTTTTATACTATTTTACTATGTGCAGTGTAGTGTAGTTAGAGTATAAAATAAATCGATTTTTGTTTTACACAATTATTTAAAAATATTATCTAATACAATTTTTATAATAAATCAATTCATTCATATATAAATAAACATACAAAATTCATCTTTTAATAATTGTTTAGTTATTATTAAACCCTTCTGCATTCGTTCTATATCAATCAGTGTACACGTCACCAACCCATCAATCAACTCCGCCATTACAACAGTGAAAAGCGCGCGAAAACAGTGACCACAGATAAGAAAGATATTTACCCAAATTATATCAGTGAAATATGACGAAAGATACAATCAAGAAGGTTTTAATGACTTCTTCGCTTTTTACACGGTCAATTTTCTTTTATCAAATTTTTGTTTGACACATTTAAAGTAATAAAATTGTCGTATTAAATGTATTTATAATGTGATTTGATATAAGATTGAGTTTTTTAACGTTTTAAATAAAAGATTTTTGGGCTTAAGATCTCAAATTTTTATATTTAATAGCTGGTGACCTATATGTCGCCAATAAAACACAAGTTGTTGAAACAAGGCAAAGACAAAATCTGAGTTACACCCGGATGTGTAGTCTGAAAAACATGATTAGTGGGTGTTTAATGTTGTGGTACATAGTAATTCGGTGCCGACCGTTTTACTCAGTTTATATGGGTCAACATTGTCCAAATGCCTCGTGCGATGAACTATGAGCATTATCGAGGCATGTTTCGCAACAAAATTCAAAGAAAAAAAATTAAGTGACTCCTGAAGATACCATTATAATATTTTACGAACGTTTAGGGGTAAAAAATACGTTTCAGTCAAAATACGTGTTTTACCTATTTTATGGGCAGTTAGTGAAGTTACGTGGCTTCAGTGAGTCTGTTGAGTCTAAGAAAATGTTATACGCGAATACGCTTTATCATCTTTACGACTGACCAGTGCAATTGATGATAGATATATAATTCCTATTAAAAAGTTTGAAACTGTTTACTTTGGAAATTCTTAACACTCCCAATAATATTCGGCGTGACAATACACTCACGTGAGGATGATATAAAGCGCAGAAATCCAGTGACGGTCGCTCAGACACATAATTTAATGCACGCTTTTTATTTTGTCATTAACCTTCGAGGTGCTCCGGTTTCGAATCGGCAACGTTTTATTTTTGAAACACGGTTACGCGGCGATTAACTGAAAACGTTTAAGACGTTGCACCCACTAGTCGTGTCGCGAGCGAGGACTGCTCCGCGGACTCCGGCAGATCAGGCCGCTGCCTGAACACTCAAAAAGTTGACTTTAAAAAAAATCGCGCGATTTTGACAAGTCTCTTTTGGCGGGAGTCGCGCGGAGGGCGCGAGCGTCGCGCCGAAACGTTCACGACGACTGGCCGCCGGCCACACAGAAAAGCTCCTTACGTTGAATACATACAGAGCGATGTGCAATCTATTAATAAATTTAAGTTGAACACGCGCGTGCACCGCACGTCCACTGCCTCGGTGCCTACATTAACATCATAATATTTAAAGTTATTAGGTCAACTGATGAAACGCAATTCTGTTTACATACCATTTATGAACATATTAAAATTACCACCTAGACTCCGTCGTCACTCTGCCGACACGGTTATTTTGGATCGACACAAACGTCAGTAGGTTTGTTGTAATGAGATTTTTGACATACGCACCATTCGTATACGTGTATTTAATATTATTTACACAAATAACATTCATGAAACTCTACGCTATCAAAACGTCGATAAATATTGAATCGGCCGCGAAATTTATGATATGATGTATGGGTGATAAAATTGATAGTTTTTATAGGTAGTATTGAGTAAAAGCGTCTTCTGTCGATCAATCAAACTGTTAAATTTGCTTACAACTAAAGCTTGTTCAAAGGAAACTTGAACAGATAAACCGAGCTGTGGACGAATTTTATTCGTTATACTTTTGTATAAGATACGACTCGTAGTATGTCCTTGACAATGCACAGTTCTAAAATTTCAGAAAATAATATTTTCAATTATTAATTAGAGCAGTCATATAAGCTCATTTACTTATATTTCGTACACATATATTTTTTACAATAATAATCATATTTCAATAAGTAAAATTATACCTCAAAAAAAATAACAAACAAAACAAAAATATCGTTCAATATACAGTTCAGAGAACTATGACCTCTTCGAAGATATATTTGAATAAGTATAATCTGATAATTAAATCTGGCTGTAAGGCATATCGGCGTTACAGTCGCAAATACTTGGCTTCACTTTGTTTTAAGCTTCGTGTTTGTCTTTTTCTTGAGTCACAGCACTAATGTTAATTTCTACCGCAGTAGTATAATTTTCGAAGTGAAATTCAGTGATAAATGTCCTTAGCGATAAATAATGAACTTTTTGGCATCTTGTAAAATAAATCTCAATATTAATGAAATATATTTGAAAATTATACAAGATTTATAGCTAATTAACCTGGCAGTTATCATAGAGCAAACTGAAAATAAAGATGTAGTGTACATAAGCTAAAAAATGGTTGCCTGTAAAGTGGGTTTTACGGGCGAAAATTTTACGTGACAACGTCTTTTTCTCGGTAGAATATTTATTGATATGATTAATAATTATAATATAAATTGCACAAATTTTAACTATAGAAAATATATTTTGTTCACTAAAACATTGTACATGTGTCAAGTGATACGCGCGGCGGACCGATCATAGTTCGGTGACAGTTGACACATCGTTACGTTACCGGGCGTTACACTTTTTCATATGTGACTCCGAGCCGCAACCTAATTTAAGACGTTCCACTGTGTCTTTAAAGTCGAAATAATTTAATTTGCGACTTTTTTTAAAAAAAATCCAACTAAAATTACATTTTTCTTCATTATGTGCCTTTAGATATTATTACTATTATATTTTAGACGTAAATGTCAGATTGAATGATCGTATGTTTCAATTTCATATTGTGAGTAGTGCCTTGCAAGTAAACTTTAGAAATTAATTTATTATTAAAATTCTCTAGGTAAGACTTTTTGAATAGAAAAGAGTAAAAGAGCCATAGTTATATTTTTTTTCCGGCGTTATACAAACAGTGGCGTTAAGTTCCGTCAATTACATACTTTTGAGACTAATGTGAAGAAATATTTCAATACAGACCTAGTACTATGTTTTTTATACGTATTCAAAACAATGTAGGCGAATTCTAAAATAGTAAAACAAATAGAGAACCACTGGAAATTTTAACGTTCGAATGCAGTCCAATATCAATATGAAGTTAGAAAAATCGTTTACGTTACACTTGAAGTTTTGATGCCCTTTGATATGTTACTTACTTTTTTTTTTTTAGCTTTACGCTTTATCCCGCACATGGCAGGGTAGGCAGAGGGAACTGCAGGAACCATAAGAACCTAGTGTTAAGACACTCCGTTACTTAGTCCCTGCTTACTTCGTCCCCACTTTCCGCTGTTTTCGAGGCATTGCGTGTTGAGTGGCGGAACTCAACGCCGCGCTTTGCCTTAGATGCCAGAGCGAAGAAAATGGAAATAGAAAAATCCATCTTCTCCGACTGGGGATCGAACCCAGTAACCGTCGCGTTACAGGCAGACGTTGCGCCTCTGCGCCCAGACGGTCCTCAACATACATACATACATATATATATATATATATATATATATATATATATATATATATATATATATATATATATATATATATATATATATATGTATATATATATATATATATATATATATATATATATATATATATATATATATATATATATATATATATATATATATATATATATATATATATATATATATATATATATATATATATATATATATATATATATATATATATATATATATATATATATATATATATATATATATATATATATATATATATATATATATATATATATATATATATATATATATATATATATATATACTGAGGACCGTCGTGGCGCAGCAGCAGGGACTAAGCAACGGAGTGTCTTAAAACTAGGTTCCCACAAACAAACCTACACGTCGTCAAGCCAGATAAAAATTATACAATATTGACCTAATTCTTTCTCCCGAAAATTAATCGATGCCCATTTCCTTTTTTACAATTGAAACCAGTTCTACTATGCCTTCATGATTTTAAATCATTATAAACACTAATCATTTCCTTACCCCATCTCAACTGACAACCCGTTACGTTATCTGCCACTCACTCTTACTAGACTTATTGTATTTTGCGTATTTTAATATAAATTAGAATTTATTTTATATCTATATGCATATACTTTAATATGTTATTAAGTATTATATATACTATATAAATATTATATATACTATGTCATACTATAACAACGTCATATAGTAATAATGGTGGAGATGTTCCAATGTCTGAGTGTAAAACCGCGATAATTAGAGGTTTGATTCTTACTTGAGGGATTAAATTACTTTTACGTTTCAACTCTGGTCAGGAAGGTGAAGGTATAGTTCACGTGAAAAGTGGAAAATTATTTTCTAAAAATTATATACATATATACATATTTTTTGGAGTAGTGCGACCTGTGAATTAAGTAAAGCCACGTAAGTAAGTTAATTTCTTAAGTGAGTCAACTAAAGAGCCGCTGTAAACGATAATATACGGCTTCCACAAAACTCAAGAATAGAATTTGTCATATTGACATCTGGATCTAAATGCAGATATCGTAAAGAGTATGGACTTTGTACGGTTTAAAGGGGAGCCTTACGCGGATTTTTTGTATTAAAAATTTATATATTTTAATTCTAAATAAAGTTAGATTGGGATGTTGAAATATTTTTTTACTATGTGTTTATTTAAGGTCGATCTCATCTCATCAGTTTCACAAAATATATTCTTTAAATGAAACTTAAAAAAATATGTTCTGGTCGATCAAAGTGCATAACTAGCTTTAGTCTTTCACATGCTACTTTTCGAAAATTTTGTTTCATTTATCTCAGGTTCGTACAATAATTTATCTTATGGGGCGATTTTATATTGATTATTTTATAAGAATATATAGTGGATACTAAAAATAATCGATAAAGTTGCATATAGATGCAAATTTTTTCAGTTTTTTGGGTCACCGTAACTTATTTTAATAACTTAAAAAACTACAAAAGTTTGCCTCCGCAATATTCCATAAGCCATTACTTAACGCTTCCAGAAAATAAAAGTAGCAACTAAGTAGACTATGAATGAAATATATTTATTTTAAAAATTCTTGTAAACACGTCGCGTCTCGTAGTTGCAATACGAAAGCTGTCAAAAAACCGACAAATATGACAGCTATGTAATTGCAACGTCTGTTATTGTTTTCTTTAATTTAAAATTATATGACGTGAGATATTCACAAGCATTCTGACAATTTATTCAAAAGAAAGGCCTTCGTAAGATCATAAAAAAAGTTTTTTTTTATACTTCCTTTTCTTTTTTATATATATATATATATATATATATATATATATATATATATATATATATATATATATATATATATATATATATATATATATATATATATATATATATTGAAAGATAAAAACATAGAATTTTTATCTCAGTTTATTTTTTTAAGCTACTAGTGTATGACTATTTAATATTATAAAAATTAATTGACTGTGGAGTTAAACAAATGGTAAAGCAAATTAAAGTGTAAGAAACAAAAATAAGAAAAAGAATATGCTATGTTTGGGTACATCGAGAGGTTGGATAAGTGATGCAAAAATAGTTAAAAAAATGTATGAAGTACAGATATATAAAGTAAGCGGTAACAGAGGTAAGGGGAGACCTCGACTTTCAAAAACCCAGCATCTCATCGTTTTGGAGAAATGTCACGTAAGAAGCACGAGGATATATATATAGTAGTATAATAGTTAACAAGGCAAAAGTGATATGCAGAGATCGCATTGTTTGCCGCTCCGTTCTGTCTAATTACCCCGATAAAGACTCCGTGAACAAGCATGATGTTACAGAAAAAAAAAGTGTCAGTACACTGTCAAAAAGCATTACTCAATTTTTTTTAATTTAAATGAATTTCTTCATATTTTATGACAATTAAACAATAATCAACGTCTCAGAGTACGAAGATGCAAAGTAGAAAGAAAGTAAGAAAACAGTACAAACAAGATCTTACCTCTTACATCTCATCTGAATTGTAGAGCGGCCATATGTGAATCGTAAACACTGTGACAGTCGTAATCATTAACATAATTTTAATTCTGGTACTGACACACTTCTTAATTGATATTAAAATAACCTATACGTATGTATATATGTACGTCTTATAAAGTATATTGAGATAAATTGTGATGTAGTGACATTGTAAGCGCGATAATTATGGGTTCAATTGTCACAAAGGGGTTTAGATGACTTTTGTTTTCTTGCAAAAACGTAATATGACCTTGAGTTGTAAGTCAGTTGTAAGGAAAGTATTATATAATGTAGCACTTTACCATCTCAGTGCAAATGACTAGTGTCTTTATAACTAGACCAAAAATTGCCGTCCCAGCCATTGCTATATATATATATATATATATATATATATATATATATATATATATATATATATATATATATATATATATATATATATATATATATATATATATATATATATATATATATATATATATATATATATATATATATATATATATATATATATATATATATATGCAACATCCAGTAGGGTAAAAGCTGCACTTACCATGTTTTAAAGACTATGTGTGTCGCGTTAGTAACGTTAGTAATGCAAGATCATGGCAATCATAGCGGCATAGAAATTTCATAAATTATGGTGCAGTAAAACAAAATTTCACATTTAATAAAATGGTTATGAATGCAAATTCGGAAATTTTCTACATTCAACATGCAGTTTTGCTTTTGCTTTCTCTAACTTCTTGCTTAACGTAAAAAAAGAGTGATATTTTCAATTCGAGGATCAAAATCGTAACTATTGCATGTATAATAAATTACCATACAAATATAATATCAAACTGTATCAGACACATTGTTACAGATTGTTACACCCGAAAAAATTATAGGGAAATTATTTTTTTTTACTATTCTTTCACTAAATCCCAAGACGTTGCTTTATTTCTTGTAAAAAAGAAAGAACTTTTAAGCCTAACCAGAAATAGATGCTAAAACTGATGAGGACAGGTAGTTCGATGGGGTCGTGGCCTATTTGCCTCGCATTATGCAGCAAATCAGGTCGATCGGTTGCTAATTTTGTATTATATATGGTCATTATCTTTTAACAAAATGTCTTTGTGAAAGTTTTTATCACTAAAACTAATTATTTGTAGTAATTATTTTAATTGAAATATTTTTTATTTAATTTCACGATAAAATGTTTAAGTGTCGACATAATATTATGTGGATGAAATGCATATTTTTATATATAAAAATATTATTTTATATATTTGTTTATCAAATTTTTCAAAATGCATAACAAGCGGGCAACATAGTTTCACACTGTAACCGGCCAATGGATTAATAAATAGAGAAAAACTAGCGTCAAGACAATCACACTCGAAAATTATCTTTATTTTAAATGTTTGTTCGTGAATTCACGTGATACCTACCTAGATACCTTCTAAATAAATATTTAATTTTGTCCACTTTGTTTACTTTTTAATCTGTTTCTAGCTTGATAATAAAACGTCTTCATTTCCTCGTTCTTACAATACAAAGCACAGGGTTAAGTTCTGCCGCTCAATACGAAAAGTATCGAACATGTTCTTTATGTTGTAATACTTTACAAGATAAAACAAACCACTTAAAAGATTTGATTTCTATAAATTAACCTTAGGAACCTCTTTAGTTAGGTTAGGTTACCTCTTTTAAGCAGAGGGTAGTCATAGATGACAAAAACTATAAAGTTTACGAAAGTATGTCAATTGTGGGTGTTGCCTACAGACTGTTTAGTAACGAAGAGTACTCCTCTAAAATATTAAAGTAATTTATATCATTTACTACAAGTACGTAGTCTCTGTTTTAATACGATCGAAATATGGCCTTCATGCATTTTCCATGTTTTCCTTTAAAGTTCCAATCACTTCTGATTTTATATTTTATCTTATTTTTATATATATATATATATATATATATATATATATATATATATATATATATATATATATATATATATATATATATATATATATATATATATATATATATATATATATATATATATATATATATATATATATATATATATATATATTTATATATATATATATATATATACAGATATATATGAAGCCAGTTAAAATCCTACCTACATTATGGTAGCGTGCAAACCTCAAACATTTTTTTTTATTTAAAACGTTATAGTTGTCTTGAATGATATTGGCTGCTTCTGTATATTTCATATATAGATGACGTTGAAGTAAACAAACAGATTAAACAAGATGAATTTATATTTAATTGCATTATAACAACTTGTGAGACGACTACATTTGAGAAATTATCTACTAACACGATATGAATATAATGACACTTTTACACACAAGTATGATACATTTGTGTTTTCTAATATACTTTCTTTCGTATAAATATTCACACACATATCGTCATTACTTTCGATTGCGAGTGAACTAATAAGTACATAAAATAATACTTGTAATAATTAATATCAAATTGAAATTTACACCAACATGTTCATATACCATGTCGTAGCAGTAAGCTACGTCGTAGCGGCACGTAGACACCCTGCCTACAGGATGTAGATGCGTTACGTTATTTGTGACTGAAGCTACAAAATTACTTCTAAATGATTAAAAATGACTTCTTTACGGATAAGAAATAATAATGTATTTTAAATTTATAGTATTTTAAATTTATGGTAGTTAAATGGCCGTTTTAAAAAGTGTAGTCTATTTCATGTATGAAATTAAATTATTTTGTTTTCCTTTATATTTTCTAATAAAACTATGTATAAAAATAGGACCATAGGAAATAAAAGATTTTTAATCGAAAGTACCGCTAGTATATTTTTGGTTTATAGTAATTCAAATTTCCAACGTGTCAATCCAACATATCCGTACTTTATAGCGTGATACGTAATAGAGAGGCCAATCAAGAGTCTTGTATTCTGCAAACGCATGATGATAAAAATATTTTTATTGGCCTAATATTTTATTTATATACAAAAATGGGCCTTAAAACTACCAAAGTAGAGATCAAATTTTCTTGCATAATCTTAGCTTAATCTTAGAAAAGGTGTTAAAAGATAAGAAGTTAGAAAATCAATCAAATCACAACATTAATCATAATTAAACAAATATTATGAACCACTTATACGTAATTGAGGCTTTGTTTTGCTAGAAATGTATGATATAAAAATACCATTAATCTAAATAGAGGATGATCAATTTAATTTAGGTACATGTGGCACCTTCTAGTGCATAAATAAATTCAACAAATATTCATAAAGTCAAATTTTGATCAAAATTTAATATTAAATGTAAAAGATGGTGAATTCAACCCCATATAAAATTGGAAGATATATTCATTGTCTTAATTTATAAAGGTCTAATTTAAATATATAACTTACCTGTACCTGTACCTCGGTTGACTTGAAAACACAGTATTAAAGATACTGGAGGAAGGTCACGTAAAAAGCAACAGGACTTCCCGGAAAGCATATATGAAGAGGCTAATGACAGTGTACGAGGTATGAGAGGTATACAAGTAACCCAGCGTTTGATGCTCCATTCTCTCTGACTACCCCGCTAGGGATAGACAATGAAGATACATATGTATGAATATATAACTTACCTGTAAGAACAGCATGAAAGCAACCCACTGATAGTATTTCCCGTATCGCCGAGGTGCAGTGCCAGCACCTCTAACTCCTGGGTAGGCACCTGCTTCGCCTGCCACAGTAAATGTTGAGTGGATCCAACAATATGTGTTAAGAACGTCCTCTGGTATGTCCCTGTTGGATATAACTTGAATTGAATCTATGTTGTTTATATTGGCATTATATATTTTATTTTGCAGCAGCACATGGCAACAATTGTAGGTCCGATTACCACTCGGGAAGGATAATTTAATTTGTTTTTACTAGGTCTGGTCTGTTGAGCTCATCATCGCGCAATCTCAAAAGATGATAAAAGTGCAATAAAGTATCTTAACTCAAGATTCTTTCTACTTATGAGGCTTTTTACTAGACACTGTGTGAAGCTACATTTTATGTTACATAGAAAACTGTATTTATTTAATTTTTTATAGTTATTGCGTAAAGCTACACCAATTTAACCTTGCTGCTGCAAAAACCGCGAACGTAAAGGAACATTTATAAAAACTGACCATCATACATGAAATTTTAAATTAACAACCAGTTACACTGAGTTGAGTACACTTATATAAAGTTAAAATATAATAATAAAATATAAAACAAAAATAGTTTTTTTGTTTCTAATAATAATCAATCAACGCCATCTACTGAAATACCAAGAAACTATTGTATATGACGTTGCCATATAGTCACAACTATGTTCGTGCAGTCTACAACTAAGCGTAGAGAGGGCGCAGTTCCGTAGACATGTGAATTAATTCTATTGTGATAGAATTAAGAACTGTTTAGTTCTACGTAAGTATAAATTTGAATTAGGGTTTCTAGGTCTAGCTCTAGTCCAATCATCCAATCCTCCAATACTTTTTTTATTTAAAAGATATATGTGACATGTGATGTGCTGAGGAATTTATTTCGACATATCTTCTCCTCTATGACAAAGTACCTCTATGAAATAGTAGGTAGTAGATAAAATTGACATGCATAAGTGTATCTGTAATACCTAAATGAATAAATGATTTTTTATTTTAATTTTCAATACGTAGTGCCTTTAAAATAAATATATATAGAGTACTGGATACTGCAAAATGTATAAAGAATCACTTATTTTCTGCTTCACAAATTTCAGTACAACTTCCCATCAGATAAAATATATTTTTTTCTCATTTGTGAGTTATCATATTTAAATAAAGAATAAGAATAAGAATAAGAATAAAAAATCGTTTTGTGCAGTCTTTGAGTAACAGAGAGAGAAAGTGTGAAAATGTTAATTTTGGTTTTTGTTATATATTATATCATTTATTTCCCAATATGCAAATTAATTACTTCATTTTTCAGCAAAATTTAAAAAAAAATGAATTAAAAGGCAAAAATAGTTAGTATTTAGTACTGAAGACAAATTTAATCAATTGAAATCGATATTTATAGGTTTCGTAGCACACAGTACAAGAGAACTACATAATACTTTTGTGAAAAATATATTTTAAAATTATATTATTTTTAAACATATCAAGAAGTTGGCAGAACGTCTAAACAGTTGTCAATGTAATGTAAATTGTACGCAACTGTTATTGTTAACAATGGAAATAGACAAATTATTATTTGTTTTTAGGTTAGAAAAGTTCCTGAAAAGCTGTTCTTAAAATATTTTTTTATTTATATATGATGATAGTAAGGTGAATTTTTATTTATAATTTTATACTGTGCGCATATATATATATATATATATATATATATATATATATATATATATATATATATATATATATATATATATATATATATATATATATATATATATATATATATATATATATATATATATATATATATATATATATATATATATATATATATATATATATATATATATATATATATATATATATATATATATATATATATATATATATATATATTTGTATGAAAATTTTGTTTAGTTTCACGTTATAGGGTAGCAGGCACAGGCGGGGCAGGAGGAACCGTAGGCTCAAGGATTTTAGAGTTAAGACGCATTGTTTCTAGCTTATTGTATTTCGAGGCATTGCGTATTAATTGGAACTCAACAGCCTTGTTGCCAGAGCGAAAAAACATTTCATTCTTTCTGAATGGGAATCGATTTCTCAGACTATCGTATTTACGTGTAAAAGCTGTGCCTCTGCGCCACGACAGTGTATAAACTAAAATATTTTTAATAATTAGAAATTTTCCCCTGGATATGAGAGCCAAACCTATTGATATACAATCAGACAGACATCAACATTTTGTAACAAACGCAATCATTATCGAATTTTAAAATAATATGTTATACTTTCAAAAGAGTGTGCTAAAAATAGTACATTTATATTTTAAATGAATACCAATACTTAATTCGACAAAGCTTGAGCTTTCTATTTTATACATATATATATTTTTTAATCACTGGACGTATATATATATATATATATATATATATATATATATATATATATATATATATATATATATATATATATATATATATATATACGTCCAGTGATTAAAAAATATATATATGTATAAAATAGGAAGCTCAAGCTTTGTCGAATTAAGTATTGGTATTCATTTAAAATATAAATGTACTATTTTTAGCACACTCTTTTGAAAGTATAACATATTATTTTAAAATTCGATAATGATTGCGTTTGTTACAAAATGTTGATGTCTGTCTGATTGTATATCAATAGGTTTGGCTCTCATATCCAGGGGAAAATTTCTAATTATTAAAAATATTTTAGTTTATACACTGTCGTGGCGCAGAGGCACAGCTTTTACACGTAAATACGATAGTCTGAGAAATCGATTCCCATTCAGAAAGAATGAAATGTTTTTTCGCTCTGGCAACAAGGCTGTTGAGTTCCAATTAATACGCAATGCCTCGAAATACAATAAGCTAGAAACAATGCGTCTTAACTCTAAAATCCTTGAGCCTACGGTTCCTCCTGCCCCGCCTGTGCCTGCTACCCTATAACGTGAAACTAAACAAAATTTTCATGCAAATTGTAACTTAATTAGGGCGAAAAGGCTTTCCGCACCTGTACTATATATGCGTGAAGTTAAAAACAAGAACAACACAACTTTACTTACCTCGTATGTATACAATCTATGGGGTTCCCCACAAGGTGACGCGTAGTTAGTGCAGCGCTCGCTGCTAGAAGCGCCGCCGTAGTAGCGCCACAGTGTAGCCGAAATGCTACCGAGTCGATTTTCGGATTAATACCTTGCTGTACACAAAAATCAAGATAAGTAGAAATACAGCAAACTCTAAAAAATACTAATAAAATCTTATTACTAAATATTAACTTATATTTATAACAGATTTGAACGTGCAACCTGTTTTGGATTATCTGCGTCCTAATTAAAATCGGCGGGGCAAATGTTTTGCGGCGATAAGCAACTGTCCCTTCACTCAGCTTCGTTAATAAGGATTAAGGTCACATGTGTTTATGTACTTATTTTGTTTATGGATTTGTAAACGCGTGCCGGGTGAGTGTATATCAGAAATGTTTATGATGGCGCGCCTGTATGTTTGGGTGTAAGCTGAAAGAATTATTTATATATTGTGATAATATGTAATATTTATATGGACAGACAACGTCGTGTGGTAGAATGAAGTGCAGATTTTATTTATTTTTATCTGTATTCTGTATATTGCAGAATTGGCGTAGAAAACAAAGTGCCAACATACTTTATCTAACCAATAAGAAGGCAAATTCTTTACTTCTTGATTGACTTCATGGTTCCACGTAACATAATAGAGAGTCTAATGTCAAGACACTCCATTCTCCATTTTCCAAATGAAACTCTCAACTAGGAGCTTAACCTACAAGCTTTTTAAATCGGGAATCTAACCCACAACTGTTTACAAACAAAAGCTCTTAGAAAAAAGCTCTGCGCCAATGATTACTATTATCCATATATAATTACATAAACAACACTCACCCCGCCAGACAGCAGCGCATATAGGCTGGTGAGGATCTCCATGGGCCTGCGTGACTGCGCGAGCCGCTCGCGCCGCCGCCACGCGCCTGCGCCCGCGCGCGCTCCCCCGCCCCCGCGCCCGCGCCGCCCCCACGACACGCCGGACTCCCTGAAGCAAAATATTTGTTAGCTTTTGATAATGATAGTTAGTATAAGTGTAGAAGAGTAGTGGGTAATAATTGAGGTAAGTAAAAAATAAGTTTTTTTAAATAGTTCTTTTAATATATATTACAAGCTGCTAATTTGTAAAATTTATATTGTAATGTGTATTTGTAAATGTGTGTTTTGCTGTAGGAAGGAAAAAATATATACGACGTAAATTCAAAATAAAATTCGATAATGAAAGGTAAAAGTCTAATTACTTTTTAAATAAAACAATTTAACCGGATTAATCGCGTATCAAACACTTTGCAGAAGACCACGAGCTACTGCAAAGTGTTCGAAACGTCGGACTTCCAAATTATTAATTTCCATTTCAATATACGCAATTAATCTAATTAAATTATTTTATTTGAAATGTACAAAAATCGCGAAAATCAAATATCTTATTAATCTAATTAGGTACTTTGTTACATAACATAATATCAAGTTTGAAGCTTTAGAGTAAGAGTCTTAAAAATTACAACACAAAGTTACAAACAAGATACACATATAGAACACAATAAATGAAATATTAATTATAATCTATAATAAAAATAATTAAATACATTAATATTCACAAAAAAAGAAGCTAAAATCTGTATACAAAAATAAAGCTCGAAAACTTCAGAACTCACCGGCAAAAAGTACAATTTTTACAAGTCGTAAACCGTTAACAACTTATAGAACAAAACGTGTGCCCAACGCTTGCTTTTACAGCTACCTATTAACTAAACTTGATTCTGAATGGAAACGAGAAAC
This sequence comes from Dione vanillae, assembly GCA_037178615.1. Lineage (NCBI taxonomy): Eukaryota > Metazoa > Arthropoda > Insecta > Lepidoptera > Nymphalidae > Dione > Dione vanillae. Next base: position 174,838 of record JAZFAU010000031.1, read on the forward strand.
ACGTACAGTCATCAACCGTGTAAAGATCGATTAATGAATAGATAAATCTAAATGACTGTCAGTTGCGCTGAAATCACACTAGCGGTAAAAGAACAAATGTTAGCAGATGGTAAGAAACGGTTTCGATTATATTATACGATGTATATTTTTAGTACCACCCATTTAGTTTTAAGCCGCGTTGTTTTTTATTTTTTGCTTAAATAGAGGTGTTGATTGATGTCCCGAGTGGAACAACTCTCTTTTCCCTTTTTCTCTTCTGGTATGTTGAAGCAGTATGTATATAAAACGATTAAAAGCTTTACACTATTTCTCACATATAGCTGGGTATTTAGTTTTTAGATCTAAGGAATCTAGTTTAAGACCCTGTTCCACACTTTCTACTTAATTTTTAAGGTGACAAGAAGAACGTAATAAGTATGAAATAGAGAGAAATTGACCATGCACTGCAAGAAATAAAATTTGAGAGGCGTGCTTTTGACTTATTGTACTATGAAATAGATAAACCTCTAAAATTCTGAAAGTTTTCCTGCCTTGAGTTTTTATTTTTTTGTCAATAAAATTTTCTAATTTTAGAGACTTGCCAGTTTTAGTTATATATTTTTTATTAATCTAAGCTTAGTTATCAGACGACAACCTAAATTAAACTTCAATTATATTTAAAGTAAAAAGAAATCATCTACTTCTGAAAATTTTCTTAATAACTTTCAAGAGAAAAATAACTAAACTTTTGGTAAATGCTGTCCTAATTCGACAAAAGGTCAGCTTAAGTTGTATTCAATTATTTTCTTAATTAAACAACAACAGTGGACTGTCATAACTTCCTGACATTTTTAATTATTTGTTTTTAATCCTGTTTTACACAATATTACAACTAAATTGCATTCAATATTATTTTTTTAAGATTTTTAACGAAGCTTCCAGGGAAGTTTAATAATTATTTGAATTATAAATTTAATTTGTGATAGAAGATTGGTTTTCTACAGCAATGTAGTAGAAAAGTCCTAAAAAATCAATATTTTATCATTCATACTTACATTTTTTTTTAGCTTCACGCTTTATCCCGCATTTGGCAGAGTAGGCAGAGGGAACTGCAAGGACCGTGGGACCTAGTGTTAAGATATTCCGTTGCTTAGTCCCTGCTTTCTCCGTCCCCGCTTTCCGCCTTTTTTCGAGGCATTGCGTGTTGAGTGGCGGAACTCAACGCCGCGCTTTGCCTAGTTTACCAGAGCGAAGAAAATGGAAATAGAAAAATCCATCTTCCCCGACTGGGTATCGAACCCAGAAACCATCGCGCTTCAGGCAGACGTTGCGCCTCTGCGCCACGACGGTCTTCATACATACATACATACATCCATATATCTCACTTTCCTTTACAAAATATGAATGTATGTGTGTATTTATGCATATATGTAATCTGTCGTAAAAATATATGTATATAGTATAATTATTATACTTGTAAATATATAAAAATATAGTATATTCTTTTGTGATTATTGATATAAGCTGTACATAATAAATATATTTTCTAATGTCTTATGTAACAATATATACGTATTTACTAAATATATATTTGTGCACGAGCCAAAATCCATATGTCATCACTTTTCTGTGGTCACCTAAGGTGATAAGGCCGATTTTACACCACATTTGTACCGCATTTTTATTTGTTCCGATTTGCTTTCCTTATTCTTTGGATTAATATAAAAAAGTATTGAATAAACAAACATCCTTTAACTATAATCCTTGAATATATAATACTAGAACATCTTAATTATTAATCTCCATTTACATTTTCGTACTTGTTCTTCTAAAGGTCCGTAATAATTAAGTCACATATTTAAAATATTTTACCAAAGTCTATCATTAAGATTGAAATAGTAACAAGTAAAATGGTCTCTTTCTATATATTTAAGAAAATTCAGGATCTTTTCCTGAAGTTTTCTTAAACATTTTTTTTTTATAGTTTTACGCTTTTATCCTGCATACTGCTACCTAGTGTTAAGACACTCCGTTGCTTAGTCCCTGCTTTCTCCGTCCCCGCTTTCCGCCTTTTTTCGTGGCATTGCGTGTCGAGTGGCGGAACTCAACGTCGCGCTTCGCCTAGATTCCAGAGCGAAGAAAATGGGAATAGAAAAATCCATCTTCTCCGAGTGGGAATTGAACTCTCAAACCGTCGCTTTACAGGCAGAGGCTTACGCCTCTGGGCCACGACGGTCCTCAAATATTTATTATTATATTTTAATTTAGTAATTAACATATCTTTTTTTCAAGTCTAAAATATATATTTAATTAAACTACTGGCTTTGATACTTCTGCATTTTATACTTAAGCTTGGAGTTGAGATAAAATAAAAAGATAGAAAATTATAATTTGGATTCTCTCCAAATCGGCCATTTGTCGTCGAGTGTGAACAGCAGAGTGCCCTTAAACATAATCTTAGCTCACATAAATCGTCCAATCAAATAGATTTCTACAAATATCCATCCCAATTAATTTACTGCAAATCCTCTTCATAACAACTTCTTTGAATTTTACAAGTCTTATACATTTTAAAAAATCTAAGTCGTATACATTGATGTTTAAATTGGGCCAAAATTTACAAAGTACCCACAAAACATGCAATGACAAGCTACTCTACTCTCATGAAAATTTTATAAATATGTTTTTTTTTTAATCTAGTCCACTATTACTCCATTAAATTGCATACTGAGAGAGATGATGCCTGAAATAGAATTCCAAGAAAAACTATTTTGACCTTGTTTGGACGGCAAGTAAGAGAATAGAAGGAACTAAAAAACGTACACGTACAAAAGAAAATCACTTTATTTTCTGTGACCTTATCGCTTAAAGCGATCTCTCCCAGGCAACCTTGTGGTGGTGGATTAAGGTGGTGGATATATATATATATATATATATATATATATATATATATATATATATATATATATATATATATATATATATATATATATATATATATATATATATATATATATATATATATATATATATATATATATATATATATATATATATATATATATATATATATATATATATATATATATATATATATATATATATATATATATATATATATATATATATATATATATATATATATATATATATATATATTATATATATATATATATATATATATATATATATATATATATATATATATATATATATATATATATATATATATATATATATATATATATATATATATATATATATATATATATATATATATATCCACCACCTTAATCCACCACCACAAGGTTGCCTGGGAGAGATCGCAAGAAGGAAAAGATGCAGCTAATTTTAAAGAATAAAATAAGAAAAAGTCATCTTTTAATAGATTTCACATATAGCGATGGTTATTTTTATTCTAACCGAGGGAATTATAAATTTTGAAGTGTGGCTTACTATTAATAATACAGGTTCATCACGAACAGATTTAGTATGATGTAAACAATTGTTAACCGGGACCTTGATCTAGAAATAATTTGCTAATGAATAGACAGTTAAGAATAAAAATGTTTTGTACTATCAGATAATTGATAGATAAGTATCTGATAACTTTTTAGATATTTTAAAAGCATTTTTAAAAGAAGACTGTGTGTAATTAAAAATAATTCGTATGTTTATTAATGATTAAGTATGTTATTGTGATTCAAAGGAAAAAAATATAAATTTTATTTTTTAGTAAAAAACCTATGATAAGGTTATTTTAATATGTCACCTAGAACAATCTTACGTCAAATCGAGTATGAGTCATATATTATATACGTGTCGATCTTCTTTCTACATCATAATAGTCATCGCCGTTTTTATTATATATAATTTTCTAACTTAAAGAAAACGTATAAAAATTTGAACGCAACGGTGTTTGAACCTGCGCCTCTTGGAAACCGTCTACTGCCAAATTATGCGTTGTTCGTCACGCTGCTTTATACAACTTATTGCAATGCTAGCATCTCTATAAGTTTATATCTCTATGTTTCTTTTTTTTCATATTTTTTAAAAACATTATAATAATTCTTTTTAATTTTTATTTATTTTCCTAGATACTTCAGGCTGGAACTTTGAATATTCATAAAATTATTCTATAAGGTTTAGGTAAGGTACGGAACTAGAAAACAACTATGGAACTTACTAACATTCCAATCAAATACTTATTAACTATAGTTAAATGACTATGTCAAATTTTATTATAAGATCGTCTTGTTGAACAGTGCCGGCACTCAAGATAGTTAATTATTTAATTAATATCTCGTATTTCGGTGAACAGAGTGTCTTGGCACGATAATTTTTCATGATAATTATCGGCGTTTATTACTTTTAATAATTCAAGAGAAGGGGAGAACAATTAAAGTAATCGTTTAGTTAAAATATGTTAAAATGCTAGATTTTTTTCATTAAAATATTGTTTTTGCTGTGAAATTTAAAAAAAGACTGAGCACAATATGTGCATAGTTGTCATATTTTTATTTATTTATTAAAGACGTAAATCCAAAAAATGATCACTGACGCCTTCCCATTTTGCTATCGTCACATCATTATGCTTGTTGTTTATAATCATTAAATCTACCCTTCTATTTTTTTAAATACTGTATTAAAAAAAATATATTTATTGAATAGAACTAACTGTTTACTAATACTGAGATTTACGAATAAGTGTGTAGGTTTCAAAAATAAAATAAAACACATTAATTTCGGCCATATTTTGGTTTTGATTTAATTTTATTTTGAATATATTTCCGATACAAGTTAATATATCTCTGACACAATGAGGACTTTTAAAATGTTTGTATTATCAAGCGATACTTAAATTATAATCCTTGAACAGTCATAATTTTGTAGATAAATAGGAGCTTGGATTTCGCTGTATAATATGAAATTATATAGCGAAATCCAAGTATTTCATATAAGACTTTATGATAGTATAATTTGAAATCGAGTGTCCTTAGTTGATCCTAACATTAGAAGAATCTTAATACATTTACAAGTAAATCGTAAATCCACTGATTTTTAATGCATCTATATGTTTAGGTAGTTGAATTTACCATAGTTAAAAAAAAAGTAGAAAAAGAAATATTAGTTGTAGCTGAGAAGCGAAATCATGCGAGCAATAAGAAAGCCAATAGATAAAATTCGACCAAGACAAGCGTAAAATTGAAACGTCATGCCGGAATCCAAAATCACCTGCGACTATTTATTCTGTGAGCTCTGACTCCTGCCTCAGGGCGTCCACCAGACGTCTTTCCCATCGGGCGGTTGGCGTGAGACTGACAGCTTAGCGCCTACCTACGGACTCGTAGCGCCATCTATTGAGAGCCTACAACAACTGGAATAACGATCGATCGGTTATTTTTGAATTTTTTGTTTTAAATTTTATTTGTTACCGATTAAGTATTATATTGTTCGATTTTAATATATTTATTTGATTTATTTATTTTATACTTATTATGATTTGGTTAAGTTATTATGAATATAAACTTTAAAGCACAGTTATAGAACTTGGTTCCTAAATTAATGGTTAATCAGTCACACTCTATATGGATAGTCCATATATACATACATACATATCTTCACGCTCTCTCCCTAATGGGGTAGTCTGAGACAGCAGTGCGCCAAACGCTGCGGTCTCCACTGTCATTAACTTCTTCATAAATGTTCTCCGGGGAGTCTTCATCCTTTTTACGAAACCTTCCTCCAGTATCTTTGATACTGTATTTTCGAAAGTCAACTGAGGTCTCCTTTTACCTCTCTTACCACACATTTTTGCATCGTATATATTTTTTAACATTCTTTCGTCACTCATTCTTTTGACGTGCCTAAACCATCTGATCACGTTCTTCTTCATTTTTACTGTAATATCCTCGCTGGTACCTACCATCCTGTGTATCTTTTCGGTGCGGATTCGGTCAGCTAAGCTGACTACGCATATCCTTCGATGAGATCGCATCTCCACAGCCTTCATCTTTCTTTCGGTCTTCTTCTGTAATACCCACGTTTCACTGCCATATAACAGCGTCGGAACCAGAACTGCATTGTGTACGGCCCAACGTGCAGCGACGCTGACGTTTTGCCGTCTCAACAACGCGTCTAAGGCACCGTTCTCGTTTGTTTCAAATACCAGAACCTTTGTCTTACTTGTATTCAGGCTTAGACCATTAGATTCACACCCGTCTTTCAGAATGGTGACCAATGCCTGCAACTCGCATTCTGATGATGCAATAAGTACTGCATCATCTGCGTACAACAAGCAATTTATCTTCAAGTCACCCACTTTTACACCCATGTCACTTCCTTTCTGTCCTTGGAGACAGCTATCCAAATACAAATTGAACAACCAAGCTGACATTTCACAACCATGTTTGACACCCAATTGGATGCCAAACCGAGGCGACATGTCGGCTCCTACTCGCACACAGGATGAGTGATCTCTATAAAGAGATTTTACAGCCTGCAGCAAGGATTCGCCCACATTGTACCGGGGTAATATCTTCCACAACTTCTTCCTCACAACCCTGTCAAACGCCTTCTCTAAGTCCACAAAAGCACCGAAAATCTTTTGGTTTACAGCCAAAACTTCTTTGTGATCATACAGATGGAAAAGATCTGATCCATGCATCCTCTTCCAGGTCTAAAACCTCCTTAGGCCTCCCACAATAGCCTTTCAGACCTTTCTTGCATTCTTCTAACTAAAATTTTTGCATATACTTTACCCCCTAAGCTAACCAAACTGATAGCTCTATAGCTTGCACAGTCTATCTGTGAACCTTTGCCTTTGTACAAAGGCACAATGACTGCACTTTGCCAATCATCTGGCACCTCCTTCGATTTCCAGCATAAATTGCACAGAAACCAGAACAAGTCCAAGATGCGAGGTCCATCGGCAGTAACTCCATCTGATACCGCTGCCTTACCACATTTCAAGCTTCCTATTGCACTCTTAACTTCTTTTATACTTATATCTCCATCTGCTACACCAAGACTCAAGTTATCGCCGTTACTTGAGAGAGAAGCGTCCTCACATTCATACATCTCCTTGAAGAATTCCGCCCATCTCTGCAAAACGAATGGTCTGTGTGTAAATATCTCTCACTAAACGTAGACAAACAACTCCGTGAATCAATAACTTCTCGCCAGAAAAGCTTCGTATTTTCCCGGAAGTTGTTCGTCAACCTTTCATCTCTTTTACTCTTAGTTATTTCACGCTTCATCTTTACCAGTGCTTTCATTTGGTGCTTTTGCAGCATTTACTCTTTTTTTTTTAATCTCTCTCATACTTTTATTCTTACCCGAGGCTTTATAATCCTGCCATGCCTTCTTCTCTCTTTCTACAGCATCTTTCACTTCATCATCCCACCATTCGTCACGCTTTTTTCTAAAGCCTCTTTTCCTTGTTCACACTCACTATCAACTTGACATAATCTATTATTACACTATTGCCATATTATTAGATACTGAATACTAGACCTATATACGTAGGGACATATCAACGTGATTAAAAACCAAACAGTATAGCAGACACACGTTGTTGTCAACAAAGAAATATTATTTTAATTATTTACACACTATTTTACGCTAGAATTAAAAAAAATCTAATAAAATGAAATAAAATTCCAAATTAAAGCTCGTATTTATATTTCTAGTAGTATATACATATATGTATAGTATTATAATAAAATATAAGCTAAGAATATAATAAAATACATGTTGATAAAAATTATTTTAAATCTATGGTGTCATCTATAGTTTTAATACAAAATAGTAATAAATAAGCGCTATCAAGGTTCTTATTTTAAATATTTTACAGTGTGATTCCTCAATAAAGAACAAAAATTATATTTAAAGGTGATAAAAATGAATAGGGGACGGAGAAAGCAGGGACTAAGCAACGGAGTGTCTTAACACTAGGTTCCCACGGTCCCTGCAGTACCCTCTGCCTACCCTGCCATATGCGGGATAAAGCTTGAAGCTAAAAAAAACCGGTCAAGTGCGAGTTGAACTCGTGTGGAAAGGGTTCCGTACACAATATAGTAAAATATTTCCCCTGAAAACGTTTTTACCCTTAAAATATTTTTTATCGAATTTTATTTTCAATTTATGAAATCCCTCCTCCTTATAGGTTTTCCTGTAATCTACAAGCCATAAACTATATACAGTAATTTTTTTCAAATTTTTCTGCCCAGTAGTTTCGGAGATTAGGGGGGGGGGGGGGGTGAGAATGGTCAATTTTCGGCTTTTTTCATGAATATCATCGAAACTACTTATTTTAAAAATTAAAAAATATATATTCGAGATCCTGATAACAAGCCCTCTCATTTTATATATGACTCAGTAAGATTCGCAAATTTTTTTTAATTACCTAATTTATCCCCCGAAAAATTACCCTTATTTCAAAAAAATATTTTTTACGTTACACATTAGTGTACGGGTTAGGGAATTACACCGTCCTGCCAAATTTCACCTCATTCGATCTAGTAGATTCAGAGAAAATTGGCTGTGATGGACGGACGGACAGAAACACGAGTGATTGTATAAGGGTTCCGTTTTTTATTTTTGTACGGAACGCTTTAACGTTTAACGTAAATGAATAGATAAAACCGTTTGGGTTTTTGGACGTTTTCTAGAATCACAGGTGAAAATCTTGCTACACTCAAATTTTAATACGCTTTCTTAAAGTATTTTAATTCCTGGTGACCGAGGTCGCCATCGATACTTCAAATTACGTTAACAATTACTAAATTAAACTGTCCATTTAATTTAGAAGTTCGCATATTTGACATCAATAATAGAAAATCTTGTGTAACAAATAAGGGTAATGCTTTCGAACTTGTCCTACTGGTTGCGCATGAGATATAAACCAATTAACTCAACTAGTCGTATCCCATGACTTTCCTGGACTATTTAAAAATATACTTTAAGTTAATTTTATACTTAAAAAATGTTTTTGTATAATTTTTGTATTATTAATATGATTTGGAATAATAACATTTTGATACTGATGCTGTAAATAACATGGCCTGATTAATCTAGAAACGCAGAAACTTTAATTAATTGAAAGAAAAAAATATGAATGACGTTTAAGTGCAATTAAACTACTACTTATTCTCGTAATTGCGAATAAAATAGCGGATTAGGATCCTACTAATGAAATCTAAATATCATAATTGGTATAGAATAAAATTGTCTTTCTTTATTAAGACTTCCTTAATTTGAAAATATAAGATACAGATTAAAAATATAAAATTATAAAAAATACAGATTATAATAACAAAAATGTTGACGTATCATTGACACCAGTAATATAACTGAAAAAAAAATAAATGACTGCTATCGCTTTTCTGACTTCGATATCATTTTAGAAACATTTGGTTACAGAGTGTGAAATTAAGCTTTCGCTTTCAGTTTAGTGTAACGTTAACGTTATCCAACAATTTCCATTAATTTATTTACTCCATGCCCAAAGCGCAAAAATCGCTTCTGCTTCACTAAAGTCGAAATTAAGCTAAAATGACCATCTAAAAACCAAATTAAAGCAGTTTTTTTATATCTACATATATCATTTCTGCAATTTGTTTGCTTGACAAAATATTACATTGAGCCCCGCCATAGATCGTACAATGTACCTATATAAGAATTACCAAATGCGGAATAAAAATAAGTTGCTAAGATTTTCTGCCAATATAAAACACCACAAACCTTTCTGGAGATAAAATAAATACAGACACATTTGAAAATTTGCTGTATATAGAGATGAAGCTATAGAAATGACATTTCTACAATTCTACAATTAGCTTAGCCACACGGTGAATATTAGCAGATAACAATGGAAGCAAATGTAACATATATATATATATATATATATATATATATATATATATATATATATATATATATATATATATATATATATATATATATATATATATATATATATATATATATATATATATATATATATATATATATATATATATATATATATATATATATATATATATATATATATATATATATATATATATTGTCCATGATAAGCAGATCATTTCTATAGGTACAACTTTTTTATATATACTTCCCGAGTATCTCTAAGCATGATTCATTGCAAACGAAATTTCCCGACAATTTTCACTCGGGAGACTTTTCTTTTTTTTATATATCAGTGTTGGTATTCCAGGTAGCTTACACATCAGATATCAGGATTTTCCAGTCCAAGAAAATCTTTGAAAAATGATTGTTTCGGTTATAGCCTCATTTCACTATTTTCTATGATTAAACTTGCGCTTGCTCTGCATCAGGTCGTATCTTATAGATACTACATTGTGCTACAAGTGCCTGCACATACAGACATAATATTGTTATTATTTTGCTTTAGTATCAATAGATAAATCTTCTAAAAGGAATTTCCAATTTCCATACAACTTAGCAAGCTCATAAGTATTAAGAAATAAATATTATTAACAAACGAGGCGTTGAGTTCCGCTACAACACACAATGCCTCAAAAAGGCTAAAAGTGGGGAATAGAGTGTCTTGGCAGTAAGTTCCTGCGGTTATGAGCGAAGTCATACGTGAAGCTAAAAAAATAAAAAATATTAAAAATATAATTATCAAGTTTCTGTAGATATCTATATATTGATCTGTTTTTAGTTGACTAAAAGAGCAAAGGCATGCTCCGTTTTTAGGTAAACACGTTCTATGGTAGTTACTGTGATACAACTACACAACTTCTGACCGTAAACGTGAGGGTATGTTACATTTTTTGTTATCTTCTTCTGGTAACAAGACAAGGAATGGCGTTGAGTTCCACCACTTAGTAAGTAATGTTACGAATGGAAAAAATGAGAAATAAAAGTTCACTGTATTCTACTTCTGTAGCTAAAAAAAGAATATCCTTTAAATTTACAGGACCTCTCCCACTATAAGAACAAGATCACCGAAAGGAAACATGACTTTATACCAATTTTAATATATCAATATTATATTATAATTTTTATATCGATACACATAAATAACTTTAGGCCTCGTCCTCAGCGAAGTAGTCAGTGACAACGGAGCGCCAAACGTTGTGGGCCTTGCATCTACTATCATTAGCCTCTTCATACACTCTATTCGGGAGATCTTTCTTAAATTTCTTTGATACTGTGTTTTCAAAAGTGAACAAATATCTCTCTCTCGTTTAAAAAAAATATTGTGTATATAATATTATTGTGTATGACAACTTGACCAAGTCGCGTTGGATTTCTCCACCAAGAGTTCCATACCAATGGATGCGTTTCCAGTTTCCAGATCGAAGAAAATGGAAATAGAAAATTGCATCTTCCCCAGGAACTCACAAATCGTCGTGTTTACAGGTAAACGATACGCCTCTGCGTCACGACAGTCCTCATAATTAAGTTGTACTTCCCGTTAACCTACAAACATTTTGTACGAAACTAGACAAAGCGCGGCATTGAGTTCCGCCACTCAATTAGCAATGCCTAGAAAAAGGCGGGAAGCAGAAATAGAGAAAGCAAGAACTAAGCAACTTAACACTAGGTTCCTATGTTTCCTGCAGTTCCCTCTGTCTACCCTGCTACGAGATAAAGCGTGAGGACACAAAAAATGGAATAAAGTACAAATAGTTCTTGATTCATTTTTTATTATATTCAAGATTACTCTATAAATTCAAATTATAATTCAAAATATTAGTCTTTGTAGTCCTGAGCCTAGTCACAAAATCTGTTTCATTTTCTGATATCGTTCAATTCAAGATCCGATTAGGATTTTGACCTTTGACACGACACCGATATTAAAGTATTATCATTTCCTTTAGTGCCTCTTTAGTGTGTTAGTATTGTGACCGGTTTTTGTTTTAACCTATTTAGTTTTTTTACATTTTATAGTTTTTTAAAGTGTTTATCCATACAATGCATGGGAAAATATAAAAATTTTAATAGACAATCATGGAAACCATTCAGCAAATTTTTGTGATTTCTTTAAGATTTTTTTCCGTTTATTATAAAAATAGTAAATTACTCGCTTGGAAACTATTTTGTAAGAATATAACTATGTATTCTTACAAAATAGTTTTTAAGCGAGAAGAACGATAAAATTTATAAAATTATAGAAATTTCAGTGCAACATTAACAACGAGAAATACGAAAAAATATATTATCTCAAAATGAAATATTACAACTTTTATATATATTATTTGTGTCAAATCTAAATTTATCGACTATTATAAATTATACTTAATTGATCTAGGCTTATAAAATTTGTAAATATAGTAAAAATCTGAAAATTGTCGATTTATAAATATAAGACAGAAAGATATTACAAAGTTATATTTGTAGTTGATTTCATACAAACTGATTCGATGCAACTGTAAAATTAAATTTGTCAATCAAATATTGGTAAGAACTATTCACACTGGAATGATATTTTTGGTCACTTAACATTCTGGTCACTTAGCTTAAGAGATAAATAAATAGATAAAGATAGAAAAATAAATAGATAGATACAGATTAAATAATAAATAATAAATTATTCGATTTTATAAATATTAAACAAGTAAAATCGATTAAAAACACAATCTGGACCTAAGACAAGAAAGAACTGGATAATTGTGAAACAACGTCGTATATCCCGCAACTGACAGCTTCAGCAACAAATGGTTTTAAAGTTTGGCACACGCACAAATGTTTATACGTTTACATAAAATCAGTAATTTAATTAGGTTAATAGCCCAATTTTTAACTCATAAAAGTAAATTAAAATTAAAATATGATTCATAAAGAAAATAAACTTCGTCGTAAATTCACTGTTTACGTGCTAGGTCCATAGCATTGGAAGGTCAGGAGTCATACAGCCTGTGATTTCTGATACAAATGTGTTAAGAGATCAAAAATTCACGATTGTCTTCTATTATGTAAGTTTTTCCCTGTGTATTACCGTCTAATTCTACCAAAGCTAGCAAGTATTGTTATTTATTCTAGGCAGGATATATAAGTATTTTTAATTAATATATATTATTGTTGAAAATGTGCTAGCTTATTACTACTACGACTAATATAAAAAAGTGTTAGGTTCATTGAACTTATTGATAACATTTGTGACTACCATACATTTTAGTTCTAAATATTTCATAGCATTTTCTGAAAATAGTTTTAATTTTGCAAACACTATTACATCAAAGCACTGTTATAATCAAAGCTTATATATTTAATAGTAACTTATTTTTAAATAATTTCTTTTTAATAAAATACAGCACTATTAAGTAACATATTTGAAAATATAATTTAATCATAAACTCTTTAAGTAAAAGTTCTAAAAAAACAGCTGTATATACATAATATTAAAATTGTTTAATTATCCCCACCTGGAATGTTGTGACAGTAAAAAAATATTTCACATTCATAAATATTATAATAAAAACAAATCTACATTAGAATGGCGGGCAAAACCCCAAAACAAGCAACACAAACACATTACCCTAAACTATGCCTCCATGCAAATCCGTTGACGTGACTCGAAAGTAGTAGAAACAAGAAGAATATAACTAAAGTCCATATAAACATCTTGATTTGTGCTCAAAATTGTTACATTACGCGTGTATATACTAAACGCTAGTATTGGCATCATTTTAACACTGCCGATGAAAGACTGACGGATTTGAGGACAAATATTGATTCATTGTTAATATGACGTAGAACGATGTCACTCGTATTGTACAGTACAGTCTAGTACAGGTAATCTGTTTATCCTTTTTGTGTTACATTTACAAAATGCTTTGAAAAATTTATTTTTTTAATTGTTTTATTTTATTATTAATTGTGTTTGGTTTTTAACACTGGAATAAACAAAATTTGGGTAATATTAGCATTATTTTAATTGATTTGATTTTACCAGTAACAGGGTATTGGACTTTTTTTAACTTTACGTTTTATCCACGCAGCAGAGTAGGCAGAGGGAACAACAGGAACCGTGAAAATGGAAATGAAAAAATCATCTTCTACGAATTGAATAGCAAACCATCACGTTTACAGGTAGACGCTGCGGCTCTCCGCCACGACGGTCCTCTGTAATTAAATCAGAATCGGATAATTGCTTACATTTAAACAATAATTAACTTAATAATTTTGTAAAATTGACTAGGATCCTAATAAAGAAGTGAAACAACGTTTAACTGTAAACGCAAATATAATATTTAAATAATTAAAACCACACGACACGTAATATCTCGAAAATGAAGAATAGAGTGTCTTCACACTAAGTTTCCCCACCTTGAAGGACCATGCCTGCCTTAATCTCTCCTAAACATTAATAAAAACTTGTAATAAACATAAATTCTTATCAAAATAACATAAAACTACACTATAACTATATATTAAATATATTTTCATTGGGAAACAATGAAATATTTTTATCATATTGTAATGACAAGCAATTAAGTATTGTCGAAGATTCCAATCAATCAGACATGATGTGGCCAACAGTGAACCATTGATTTTTCTTAATTAATTTAACAGGATACTTAGTCCTTGACCCAGTGAAACCGGTCATGCGTAAAGCCTGTTTATGAACGAATTTTGTATGCACGAAATAGTTTTCGTCTAAATTATTAGTAGTTGCTTTATATACTTTTTATATAATATATTTTTTGTGTTGGTGTTTTAGCAGAATTTGTTAAAGTGGCGCAGAGGCGTAAGCGTCTGCCTGTAAACGCGACGATTTGAGGGTTCGGTTCCCACTCGGGGAAGATGGATTTTTCTATTTCCATTTTCTTCGCTCTAGCAATTAGGCAAAGCGCGGCGTTGAGTTCCGCCACTCAACACGCAATGCCTCGAAACGGAGGAGAAAGCAGGAACTAAGCAACGGAGTATCTTAACACTAGGCTCAAATGATACCTGCAGTTCCCTCTGCCTACCCTGCCATGTGCGGGATAAAGCGTGAAGTCAAAAAAATAATATTTTATAATTCATTAATTATATTCATTTACATTAAGTTCGTATCTAAGTATATATTTAGGTTAGCTGTATAAGAAATTGTTACTCTTGAAGTGTTATAAGTATTTAATAGAATTATTTCTAGTAAATATCTTAAAGCAGAGAAATACTTTCTACAAAGACGTTCTCAATTTATCGACGCAGTTTGGTAAAAACATATTGTTCAAATAGTCTAAGGTGTTGAGTCATTGCATTATTATTTTTATATTGTTTTTTTACTGTATTAACACTTAAAATATTATTTTTTCAGCTTCACATTTTATATTGTTCTTTACACCCACCCTCTATAGAATTTACTGTCAGAAGCTAATCTACTGCGTCTCGATCATGATTTAACGTGATTTCATTACATTTACCTGTATCTAGTATATGAAAAATTAACAACGCTTTTTTAAACCACTTCATAGCCCGACCTGTCTAAGAATATACAGATATGTAGTTCTTAATAAAACTGAATTAATACATAGACAAAAACTTAATATACCGTAGAATTATTTTTTTATTTAATAGCTTATAATATTTTTTTAGAAATCAAATTCATAAAAAAACGTCGTTTATTGCTTGCTTTTCTCTGTGTCACGCTTTTCCTCGCTCAGCAGAATAAGTAGACAGAAACCAGTGCTTAAATATAATTACCTACTTTCCTACCAATAATCAATAAATTGATTCAAGAAAATTAACGTCTAGGGTGCGTTTTGGTTATTCTAAAAATAAATGTGAATATTCAATGAGTTAGTGATCACTTTTGAATTCCCATTTCTTAACCCCAAGGGTTAATCTCGTAACATTATACGTATACAAATACGATAAACCACAGAGAAGTGTCAAAACTTTCTTGAAGTCATAAAAACTAAGCAACGTACGTGATAAGTACGCTCGTAAAATGTTCACGTACCCTGTTATACATATTTTATGCTTGCCATAAATAAGATATACAGAAAAATCGAAAACTTTATATAATATTCGTAATTTATATATATATATATATATATATATATATATATATATATATATATATATATATATATATATATATATATATATATATATATATATATATATATATATATATATATATATATATATATATATATATATATATATATATATATATATATATATATATATATATATATATATATATATATATATATATATATATATATATATATATATATATATATATATATTATGAAGACAACCTTTTTAAATTAATTTTGTACTTTTTTTGCAAACTTAAATTACCTTATTCTTATCTCAAAATAAACAATAGAATAACGAATTTCATCTTCTATTCACAAATCATCCATGTAATGCTAAGCAGTTTCTTCTCTTTACTGCTAAATTTGTAATATATACTATCATTTTGTGATATGGTGGCTATATTGTCACTTCGCTGTTCAAAAGGTTTCCATTGAAGAGAGAAAGAACTATGCTGTATTTGGCTTTTTCACATGCAATATCTTAAATCCATGTGGAAACCGGAAAATGGAGTGTCTTAACAATGGAAACTTCTCTTTAAAGGGGAGAAAAAGCAAAATTGCTTTTTATTATTTCAAATAAATAGGCTTTTATGATAATATTTCAATTCAGTACGGTATATGGTATCATAATATTACTTTTGGTGACATAGAGACAGTTCCTGTCTGACTTAATTCAGCCGCTCTTTACAAGTTAAGTACTTGATGCATACATTTTAAGGGACAAGCTCAAATAGATTATTAATTGTAACTTAAAATAATATTACTTTATACTCTGCAACATATGTAGAGTAAGTAAGTTACAGAACTTGTATATTTCTTTCTTAAAGTAATGCATGATTTTTCATTCTAGTACTGTATTAGTGATGTGACTCATATCTAATAATTGTATTTATTTTCTACTAAAATGCCATTTCTTTTACTTTCTGTTGTGGTGTTGTCTTATTACTAATAATAGAACAGCTTACATATATTTCTGAGACTAATGCGGTGCAGCAGATCAGATGAGTTTTAGTGTGAACTAGACGATTTCAAAAAAAATGCATCAAATCAACCATCTGCCAGTACTTTTGATTCGTTTTTAAAGTGTCGTCTTCGCACAAAATTTGCTTTAGGATTAATAATATCTTAATAATTAACTCTTTAATAACAATTACTTTCCATTGACCTTTTAGTCTAAGGTTTAGATTTAACGACTTCGAAACTGAACTGACTGAATTCGAAACTTTTTATTCAGAGCAGATTTATCTTTTTAATGTCAGCCTTGTTGTTTTTTAAATGTAAACTGCCTTATGCCGTAGGATGTAACGAAATATAAATTAAAACTTTATATATTCAAGAAATTAATTAACCAATCATCATAAGTAATAAGTAATTAGAAAAAAAATAATGAAAGCTATACGTTACAAATAGAAATCGAGATTTAGAGACTTTCATTCCTTAGAGAGAGACGTTAGAATCAATCAAAGTAATGTCAGTATGATCCCCTTAAGTAAATTTTAAAATATTATTTAATTTAATAATAAATTCTGTACATTTATGCAATAACACTTCTTAAATATATTTATTTTATGGTAAGGAAACATAAATAGTAAATACGGTCTGCACTCTGAGAGCCTCCTCCCAGACACTAAGTTATTGAGCTTAGCGCTGTTTTCGGATAGCAAGTCTAAAGTAAATGCGATACATTTTAGTAGATTTTATTTTAAAGTCTTAAATGTATTTAAATAATAATGCAGTAAAATGTTGTGATATTATGTGATTCTTACAATACAGGAATCATTTTGGACAATTAAATTAATTATTGAAGTTTTCACATTTATTTTCGCAAACATTTAACGTATTTGTCGGCGCTAGGCCAGGGTTTCGTTGTTCATAGTCCATTTTTCATAATAAAATAACAGAGTGGTAGCAATTGGTTTATTCTCGTACAGTAGTTAATACACAGATATCAAAAATACATAATTCCTTTTATTTATTTAACAGCTGACATTTCTGTTCAATATTCAAAATGAATATCATAAAGAACTTTACATTATAAATAGGTTTTATTCCTTAATTTCAATATAAAATACTTTCTAACAATAAAATTATAAAATATATATTGATTTGCGCCCATATATACATTACTAGTGACCGTTTACTGCTTAACCTCCATGATCGATGTACTCACATTGCTTCACGCTTTTTTCCCGCATATATAAGGACAGGCAAAGAGAACCACGGGAACCGAGCAAACCTAGTGGTTATTTGGTCATTGCATATTGAGTAGCGGAACTCAACGCCGCGCTTGCCTAGATCCTCCCCAAGTGGGAATCGAATCCGCAAAATGTCGCGTTTACAGGCACATAGTGCGTCTCTGTGCCACGGCGAGTCTCAGAGAGAGAGAATTTATATTATACATTTAGTATATTGTTATTTTTTTTAATTTAAGAACTCATTGAAATTAAACAAAATATTAAGGAAAAGTATGCTATAACACGACAGTGAAAACAGTGTAAGCAGTTTCTGAGATTAGCGACTACAAATATACGTTTTCTTTTTCTTCTCCACACACTAATCGTAAAAAACAAATTTGTATGTAACATAATCTTTGTAGTTGCTTGTTTCAAGATAGGTATTCATGTATGTACGTAAGAGTATAGCTGTATATATCTACAGTGTACACTTATGGCACATCTGATCAATGAAGAGCCGACCTTCTGAGTAAAAAAAATCAACTTTCTTAGAAATAATATTTTTTATCGAAACTCAATATGAAACATTTTATATTTTGTGAAACGGAAAGTAAACGAATTCTGTTTGACGGAAAAGCGGCGGAAATTAAGTCGCGGTCGCAGATTCCCGGATAAGTTACGCGACGAAAGAGTGATATTCGATAGTGCTCATTATTTTTCAGTTGAATAAATCTTTGGTTCTGCTTGTCTCCGTGGTAATAACTTAAAATAATATAAAATAAAAATAACTATTATTCTGGGGGAAAAATTAAAGCTTTCTTAAGACGTTTAAATACTCCAACCTAAGGCTAAAGCTAGAGCGACTTCCGGTTCAACTTATAAGGAATATCTCTGAAATTAATCAATAATAGACTAAATAAATAGTGCTTCACGTTAGATGCCTTAAACATTTAGTACCCACCCTGCAGACAAAATAATATATAAAAAAATAAAGCCTTTAAGTTAATATTTCTAATGACGCCGTTGCTTTGACGAAATTAAAGCAACGTCTGGAATAAACAAAGAGGAAATTCCCTTTGGGCTTTGTAACGGAAATATAAACGGTACCATCAAAAATATAACAGCAAGGCAGCGCAACGAAATGGCAACATAAAAACAATCTCATTTTATTACTTACAGTGCAAACCTGAAATTTTGTTTTATGCCATTCAAATATCATACTAACATATTCCTCTGGATATACTTATTGTAATTTATTAAATTATACTAGAAAAAATATATGAAAATTTTAATATTGTTGTATTTTGATTTATAAAAGCTTTTCGTTTGTGAGCGAAACACTTATGCATGTAGAACCTTAAATTATACACAAATGCTATTAAAAAGAGAAGGGAGATAGGGACTGTAGGCAAATGGATTAGGATATAAAAAATTTAGGGACAATGGGAATCGAATAGATCTTAACTGTACCTTTCCCTGTCCGGTATATTATACCGCATTTGTTTTTATTTTTAACATATTATTCATAAAATATATTTATTTATTTTTTTAAATATTTAAATATACACATTTTTTTACTATTAAATGCAATTTTCTAATTTAAAAAAGAAAAAAATATTTTTATCATCTAAACAAGCAAACTAAACTTTATATAGTGGCGAAGTTTAAAAAACTTTCAAGTGAGACGTTGTGGATATACATTTTTAAATTTTTCTGGCTCGAGCTAGGCCAGCTCCTTGTGCGGAATTTTTAATGTGGAAAATTCGTTGGCCATTCCGCTTGTACCTGTGTACCCGTTAACGGGAATGAATATAGACAGTTAGCGTACTGCGGTCGTAATGGCGATAAGGCTTGCAATTCTGTTTTGCACAATTTGCACTGTTCGTACCAATTTGCAGGAGGTAAAATACATTTATATGTAATCATAAGTTTCTTTTTATTTTTGCTTTTAGTTTAAGTAATATTATATTTTTGAATACACAGTATATTTTAAATTTTTGATCGTTTTGCTGCATAACGTTGAATTATGTAAGGTATTACGTATAAGTATGATAGAGACACAGTATAAATTAAGGTGGCTTTTAGCATCTTTAAATTTTGAGCCCAAATAATTAAACAAAAAATATGTTTACTCAGTCATCTAGAAGCCTAAGTTAAAATCATGTGTCCATATCGTCATCATCAATATTATATATTTTTATGGAAGTGTTCGAAATGCGCAAACTTAGAAGGGTCAGCTTTTGACCTAGTACCGTTTTCAAGGTCGAAAAAGCAGATTAGTGAAAGATATAGTCAATATTCGAACTTGAACAGTTCAATAGATAATTGATTAAATAAAATCTACGCGTTAGCCTATTGAATTTGATTGAAAAACATTTTTAAAAATATGTTGTTATAAAGTTAGCTTTACTGTTACTAAAAAACGTTAATTTAATAATACTAAGTGCATGTGTTTCAATAGTAAAATTTTAAAATTTAATTCAGCAATAATAACTTTTCCTTTCGAAAATAATAAACAACATACGTGCAAAAATAGGTACATTTATATGATTTTTTCATTGAAAAGGCTACACGACGTCTGTAACCTATCGATTGCAGTATCCCGTCCAAGTGGCCGACTCTCAGCCTGACTCTCCCATTGACACTTTGAGACGTGCCCCTTTTGACTTTACTTTGCCGATCTTTATTTGTAATTTTAATATGACATTTGTTTTATTTACTGCTATATTTTTAACAGTAGAAATATATAATTAGTATATAGGGTAGATATATAATATATGTAGAGTTTGGTAACCTAACCAAACCTAATTAACCCGGTTTCCTTATACGGTATACTATCATAGTTATTTTAGTTATTTCTTCAATTAGTTATTACTTCTATATCAACAATATCCATCAATACCACTTCTGATACTTTTTAATCTATGAAGTTAATAATTAAAACATATTGTGTTTACTTTTTAAGATCTTTCTACCCTCTTTCGTGTGATATTTTACTTTATCTTTGCTTTGTTAACTCTGTACGCTTTTTTTATAATTGTTTTATTTTATATAGTTTCTCAGTAAGTGAAATGTATGTATTTCTTTGAGGAATTAATAAAATTCTTCTTAAACCATATATTAGTCTCTCTAAAATGATATCCATATTTAAAAATGATTTTAAAAACCGTTGAAATGCTTAAGCTCAATATACCGTTCTGTTGGTAGCACACATACAGCAGAATGGGAAATAAAAAATCACATATATGTATGAATCTCTAAGTTTATCACATTTAAATATTAATAATTTAAAAATTCAGATTAGCCTTAACTTTAGATTGAAAAAAACGTAGGTATTACACGTTTTATAATTGTAATTATTTTTTAAGAAATTTGTGTTTAGTACTTAATTCATTTGTGATTAAAACAGTTTATGGCAGTAAATGTCAAATAAACGTTCTTGTACTAACGTTTTGTTAAAAAGTGGAAGAGCATGCTTATCTAAGAAAGAAATATCTTTTTTTCTATTTATTACGCATGACTACAGACTAAGTTATGTTACCGGGAATTAATCGTTTCTATGTTAGGCATTAGAACTACTTTAGTCAGCCTCTATTATTTTTCCTATTTCATTTAACCATCCTAATATTCCATAAATCTAACGACGCAAAGACACAGGTGAAAGCTAGTATATCCAGAAAAAAAATCGTTTAAAATTCGGGAAAAAACTTATTATTTTATTACTTCGCTCTGGCAAGACAAAACGCTATGTTGAATTCCGCCACTTAATACACAATGTCTTACTTTCGAGCGGAAAATGGACAACGAATTGTTTTAACACTAGAATCTATCTCCACCCTGTATGTACCCTATGTACCTTGCTAGTACATGTCACATATATATGATATATATTTATATTTTTTTTATATTTAATAGAGTGGTTTTCGAGAAAACCGCCGCTTGGCAAAAGCAGTTGTTGAAGCGCTTCAGGACTCTAGCTTCAATGAAGAATTGCTATTTGACCTCAAAAAGGAAAACCAAGTGTATCTCAACCGCACTATGTCATTGCTCATAAAGTATATTGTAAAACGGTA
Organism: Dione vanillae; assembly: GCA_037178615.1. Classification (NCBI taxonomy): domain Eukaryota; kingdom Metazoa; phylum Arthropoda; class Insecta; order Lepidoptera; family Nymphalidae; genus Dione; species Dione vanillae. Next base: position 197,077 of record JAZFAU010000031.1, read on the forward strand.
ATTATTGTGTTTTTAGTATATATACTTATGTAGGCTACATATGTCTCGAGTTATTTTTAGCATTTTGCAAAACTAAAGAAATACTAACCAAATCGTATCCTATTATATACAGGTTCGAAGCTCATTTAAGGGACTTTGTCCTGTATTGTCAAGTAAATAAAAATAATCAACAGGATTCTGTTATATTCCAGCAATTATAAATCTGTTTATGTAATAAATTATCTATAAAATGCAGAATGAATTCATCATGTATTAAATATTGGTACCATTACCATTAGTAAGTAACAAATAGCAGTACTTTGGAAATTTAGGTGTAATTAATAAATAATTCATACTATTACCAGACAATATTTTAATTATGGTATTGTAGTTTATTAAGTTGGATTTATTTTTAATTTACATGTATTTATAATTTATACACTTAAATTTACGCATTAAATTATTAATTTACATTTTTTAATAAAATTAATTTCGTCAATTCTTATTTACAAAATAAGCCAATGCAAAACAAAAAATCAACTTAACGCTCTTCCCGCATAGTAAGGTAAGGAAATCTAGTGCAATAAGACTCCGTTTATATAACGTTAAATAAGGTCCTGTTGGAATTGAACCCAAAACCTTTGCAATTTTAGTCACACTGTGCACTCTGGAAATACTTATTTCTTTGATCATTCAATTAAAAACATAAAATTTAAAACTAAGGAACTAAAGCCCTAAAGCAGTTAGGTTCCGTTTCATAATAACGCACAGATCGTATCCAGGGAAGTGGATAATTACCGCTCGCGGCGCACCGACGCCATCAGCCGCCGCGTCTACTCAGCTCTCGTCATGAAACTCATTGACATCGCTAAGGTCGGTTTTTGTTTGTTTTAGTTTTGTAAATTATATTTTCAATGAAGCTGTTATTAGGGGTAAATATAGCAAAGTATTCTAAAGTAAATGAATATTTTTAGGATCTGCCTCGCAATTCTAGTTCATCGAGTCGCATCGATACCGCTCACCGCTACTATATGTCGGTGGAAAGTAAAGACATACATGACCAGATGGCAGACATACAAGTATTTCATGCTTGTGCTAGGTTATATGATATTATGTTTACTGTAAGTACTGTCGATTTATTTTTTTTCTAAATCTAGAGCTTTGGTTATAGCCCCACAACAAAGAGCCAAGCAAAGCGCAAGGAGGCATTACTTACTCTTTCTTGAGCTACCTTATATTCTGAACACTTGTAACTTGGGTTATCAACGAAATATAGTATATCAAATAATTAAATTAGAAAAATTAATAAATTTGGTGAATATGATGTCTATTACAAACTTTTTAGAACTTTTTTTAAGTAAAAAGTCAAAGATAAACGCTCGTTTATATATGGGTCACCTAATGTTAAGTGATCTGCGCCAATCATAGACTTCAATGGCCGTTTTGTAAGGAAATGTACGCTCTCGCTTTTTGAAGGTAAATTGCCTTGCAGGGAGTTCCATCTACAGTGCGGTCGTACGTGGTAAAAAGTTTTTTTTTAAACATATTATGGTACTCCAACAATCATCGAAGTGATGTGAAGTGAAGATGGAATTTTACTTTATGGCAAGAATTGCGAAAGTGGAAGTCTGCAGACAGTTTTAACAAAAAGAGTTCTTTAGAAGACTACCCGTGATACCGAGTATCGGTAGAAGGTGCGCAATGATGCGAAATCTCCCCGAAGAGCCAGATAGTCGAGTTAGTGAGGTCGACCCGCTTATCGTCAACAATCTGAGCCTCTAGACGGTTGACGCAATCAAACGAAAGAAATTGGTATTAAGGTGCCTCAGACTAGAGATGAGATCATTATTCCATGTGCGGTCAAACTGGGGCTTTATTAAGTTCAAGGAGATACGCAGCTGCAAAATATCGTCTCATTCTACCAAAGACAGCTTTGTCACCTAAGCAGCAAGCTTATTAACTACGTTACAATGACACGTTACATAGCAATGATTGTTGCTAGATTGTAGAATGTAATTCGTGTGCTGGACAAACAACAGAGAGGATAATAAGCAATCTTCAAGGGCAAGTGATATGAGCGTTTACCGACCTTAATGCTACGCTCTGCAAAAAAATTCATTTGCACAATCTCTCAAGCAGCCTTCAAGAAGCAGCTCGAAGGCAGCTTCGATATTACACGTTTATGTCAAACTTGATCAAAGTGTTTCGCTAACGCTTTCCCCTCTCTTTCAATTCCAATTGCCAACCAACGGATCACCAGCATACCGGCTCTGACGAAATCTTAGATATGCTACATGTTACATGCTATGTGCATATGATATATTTATGAGATGCTTTTTATAAGAAATTCAACAGACTTTTTAGGAACATTAGTTAAATTAGGCATTTTATTAAGAATTAGAATATATAGATTAAGAAACTTGGCTCTATATATGATCTGATTTTGGCCAGCCATCATCTTGGCATGATTTTCAATGTATTATTTTTGATAGGATAATCTCTTCCCCTAATAAGGTAAATGAAATTTGTCTTTCAATCACACCTTTTAAATTAATTACATGCAGGATTTTATTAAATTCTTATATTAAATGGGGTAGCATAATCTTATATATTTTTAATATATTTTCTAAAATTTGTAAATTTGTTTAAAATCATTATAATTGACAGGTTAGTTTCACCAGGCGAAGATTGTACATTAAAATACAATAATATCAATTTTATCTTGTCATAGAAATAGAAAGATTTCACACTCTTTCTTCTTTCAATTTTCATTCTTCAATCCTTCCTTCAATATTCAATATGCTGTGCATCAATTAATGGCTTTTTATCAATAAATATTTTTAATTACATTTAATCTATCATTACATTTTATCTATAATTACATTTTAAATAACTTTTAAATTTAAATCATTTACAAGGCTCCAAGGATGATAGCAGACCTGGGTAATTTGGATGATCTAACACCAAAAATACTCGTGAAAAAGCTCAAGGATTTGGAAGTGAAACCTGTTCACATCGGAATCGCTTTACTTATTCAAGTAATCTTATATTATATAAAAAATAACTCTATTTCCATTGGTAATTAATTATACCAGCCTTGGAACTGATGGAACATTTTTTTCTTTCTTTTGCTGTATCAAAAGAAGGTTCTTATGTTATAAGGAAGTTAAATTTGGCAGCAGACAAAAAAAACTTATTATTAATATAGTTGTATTCCATTTTAAATTAATGTACCGACCGCATATTTAAGTTAAAATTCAAAATGTCAATGATTTAAACTCCTTGAAGTCGTCTGCGGCATAGCGAGACACGTTGCAAATAACTCTATGGAACTGTGGCATATATTAGATATGTTGGTAAAATAAGAAATCCTATTGTAAGACACCCTGTTCTTCACCTTTCGCGTTTAGAGACATGGTTTGTTAGTAGTAGAATTAAAATCGCGCTTTGTCATATCAGGAGAGCAAGAACAAATTAAATTATTTTTTATTTCTCAAATGGAAATCAAAATCACAAGCGTTGTGACAAAAGACAGACAAGACTTAGACTTACCTATTATTTTATATATCTGGTACTATTTAACTTAAATCTTATAATACAGTATGCTCCTACTTAATTAATATTTTATATTTATATCATATTTACGTCTTAAAAAATATATATACACCTATTTCAGTATCACCTTCGTAACACAATCAACTTTGCTATACAAACGAAAATGTTGGACGTGCTGTCTACCAAACCAGACAAAGTCGGATCTCACGTCATAGAGACATTGAAAAAGTTGGCTTCAAAACTCTTGCCAATCGCTGAGCTTATAGATATTCATTTAGCACACTCTAGCCCAGCATTTAAGGACACTTGCCCTTCTACTTGGCTTGGCATTGTTAATAATAAACAACCTTGAGATATATTATTGTTTTATTTTAAAAAATATCTCCATTATGTCGAGGACCGTCGTGGCGCAGAGGCGCAACGTCTACCGGTAACGCGACGATTTCAGGGTTCGATCCCCAGTCGGAGAAGATGGATTTTTCTATTTTCCATTTTCTTTGCTCTGGCAAACTAGGCAAAGCGCAGCATTGAGTACCGCCACTCAACACGCAATGCCTCGAAAAAAGGCGGAAAGCGGGGACGGAGAAAGGGACTAAGCAACGGAGTGTCTTAACACTAAGTTCCCACGGTCTCCTCTGCCTGCCACCATGTGCAGGATAAGCCGTGAAACTAAAAAAAATCTTCAATATGTATCTGTTAACGTGAAATGAAAGATCGCGTTAGGCAGTCACTGTGCAATACGGTCGTATTTTTTTTTGACTAAAAGGTGCCGTAATTTATATTTAGTAGGCATTTATTCTGATGCCAAGTAATTGTTAGTATGATAAAATTTATTTTTATAGAATTATCTTGAATATTATATTTTTTAACATATAAAGCTTCGCATATTAAATTGCTTGACGATAATTATAAGACTATTGAAATTTTACTATTTTATTTATTTTTCACATATATTTCTTACATACATATCATTCTTATTGTGTAGTAAAACAAAGCCTAAGGATTTATTTCTCGGTTATCCATTATGCAAGTAGAGCGGCGGACCAAAAAATGCACTTTGTCTTAAGCGCATCTTGCATTGTCTCTTAGTTCTAAAAGGATTATGTGCCCTATAATGGGCAGTTAATGGGAGTTATACTTTATCTTCGTAATTGTAATATTTTATAATATGCCAATTACAGTGCGAGTAGTAGGACGAGTTGTGTGTTCGATCCCCTCTAGGGGAATAAGTTATTCAATATATGGCGTTCAGTTACGTCACTTAAATCATAAAGCGGGCGGAAAGTTGGGGAAATAATAATTTACACTAGGACACTAGGGCATTCTACAGTTCTTGTTATATAAAAATATACATAAAATTAGTACAAAATATTATAACAAAGATACTAGACTATTGCATTAAGAAAAACAACGTAAGCTCTCATTTTGTGCAAAATATGCTAATATAATATGAAAACGCCTAATGTGGTCAGAAATCCTCATTTTAATTTCAAAGCACTTTAGCTTGCAATTTATATGTCTGCCTGGTTTAAGAGTTTTGCGAGGGTCTTTAATAATATACGAGTAGAGGAAGGTTATGTAATATGCAAATTCGATATCCTACATGTTTGGCCAGCACCCAGCTGAGCGCTCCATACTTGAAGCCGCCTTTGAGGTTCCACTCTTTACAATTACCTAGTATTGACATGTCAGCTTTGATTTGAACAAGTTGCCGTGGTTAAGAGGTATTTTTCTTTCTATTTTTCGTTCACATTTTAATATTAAGTAATTTTATTTATTATTTTTACTATTAGGATCTCTTCTTTTTGTCCCTGCATTGTTTCCGCGTTTTTTTTGTCATTGTCACCCTTTAACAGGACCGTTCTTCAATATTATTGATACCAAGTTTTCGATTATCAATCGAGGTTATTATATATCTCTCTTACCACAGACTCATATAATTGTTTCACCTTTCTTTCAACACTCATTCCTGTATCTGTCAAGCTAGCTAAGTACGTTTCGTTTTATTTATACTGATAACCCTTGCTAGTGCCTTATATTCTGGTTTTTCTTAATTAGTGATTCAGTAACCTAAATTGATGAGCAGATCTCAATACATTATTTTTGTTTTATGACCAGTTGAACGTTATAAATAATAAAAACTGGCACAATTATTTTATAAGTTTTACAATATTAACTGACTACTTAGAAAACTGTGGTCTTAATGTGGACTTTAAAAAATCTTAACATCTGACAAAGGACCATAATGCTCTAACTTACTTAGAATTACTTAGATTTCGTAAATTCTTTATATAGAACTTCTATATAAAGAAATTACGAAATCTATTATATTTAAATTACTTGTATTTCTCCGTTCTGGTAATATTCAACACACAGTGGTTTGAAATTGAGTGGAAAGCAGTGGAGAGTCTTCACACTAGACTAAACACGACTTGTAAAGAGACTTTCAAGTTACATTGACAACAAGTAGTTAATCTAATTAAGTGGCGAGTAAAAACTATTCTTTAATAAACTCATAACCAATCAAAAGTCTATAATGTATATAAATAGCTATGTAGTAATAGAATTTTTAGAATTATTTGTTCAAAAACGACACTCCAAAGCCACAGCCGTTTTCACCACGTGCGTACACGCATAAGTTTTTATTATACCGCCCAGATTTATTGCCTATAAACTACAAATTGCTGTTACGCTTGATGTTAATATTTAAAAAGCCACGGAATCAACGAATTCACATTTGCATAATTTAAATTAAGTTCATTTTCATATTAATCATATTTTACACAATTTATTAGAGAAAATTAAAATCAGTATATAAATAATTTCAGAGAGAAGCGCCAAACGCTGCGGTCCCGGCATAACTAAATATATGTATATAAGTAATTTTCTATAATAAAAATAAACTTTCTTTATGGAATCAAAAAAGAATAAAATATACTAAATTGATTTTAAGGAGTTTTAAAATATTTATTTTATTAGTTGAAGTGTACCTGATTAAAATCCCTTATTAACTCTTACATATATTATGTAGTACCATACATATGAAGAAATACGAGTATATGTTCTTTCAGCCCTAAAGCGAACCAAGTGTTAAGACGATGCTTTCTCCGCTCTCTACTTTCCAAGATTTGGCTTAGAATAAGGATATATTAACGAAGAATTTCTTAAAAAACGCATAGCGTAATGGTCAGAGCGCTAAGACGTTTCTTAGAGATGCAGATTCGAATCCCTTGTTAATATTTTATATGTTTACACTTTACGATTAACACTTTAAAAATCTTTAAAATGATTTACCGTATGTAAATAATAATATTTTAAAATACTAATAAATAAAATTACATGATTTTAAAATAATATTACAAAAAAAATATTATTTAAGAATCGCTCATCTCAATCTCGCTTCTAATAGCTGTAATGTACAATTGTAATAATCGTAGATGCGCGTACGCAATACCTCGTACGATTTACGATTGCTGTTATGTTTTGTATATTTTTAAATATACATAACTCTATTTGTTACCACATAAAAATATACTAATGTAATTTATAACTAGAATATGTTATATGAAATAGTTATTAAGCCATATTAGTATTCTCATAGTTTATTTATTATTTTACTATAAACGATTTATAAAACATATAGGTATACGTTTATATGTTTGTGTATGTAGTTCGTGTTATAGCTTTTAGGTTTGATCTTGTGTTTTGAAGAATATCAATGTCGTATGTCATATTTTTTTACTTTTTAATTAATTTTAATAAATTTATTAAATTATTATACACTTTTTACGCTATATTCCGTAAATAGCGAAGTATGTAGAGGAAACTTCTTGATCATACAATTTGTTCGTCTTTTACCGTCCTATTTTGAAGACATTGTGTATTAAATGCCGCTTCTTAAAGTCACGCTTTGTTTTGTTTTAAAAGGGAGTAAATGTAAATAATCCATTTCCCCAAATAGAAATCGAACCAACAACCATCTGGCTTACAGCAACACAATGTGTCGCTGCACCTAGATGGGCACTTAAAGGTAGAAGAGATACACAAGATGGTAGATACCAGTGAGGATGTCAAAGTAAAAAGAACGAACGAAGAAGAAGAATGAGTGATGACAGAATGGTAAAAAATATATATGAAACATAAGTGAGTGGTAAAAAAGAGGTGACGTCGGTTGACGAAAGACCTCAACTTCGAAAACACAATATCAAAGATACTAGAGGAAGATCACGTAAAAAGCATGAGGACATTACAGAGAACATGTATGAAGAATAAAGCGCGGTGTTGAGTTCCGCCACTCAACACGCAATGCCTTGAAAAAGGCGGAAAGCGGGCACAGAGAAAGCAGGGACTAAGTTACGGAGTGTCTTTACACTAGGTTCGTAAGGTTCCTGCAGTTCCCTCTGCCTACGCTACCATGTGCGGGATAAAGCGTGAAGCTAAAAAAATATAAGAAGAGGCTAATGACAGTGAACGAGGTGAAAGAGATATGCAGGGACCGCAGCGTTTGGCACTCCGTCTCTCTGACTGCCCCGTTAGAGATAAAGATATGTATGTACGTATTGAATTTAGTTATTATGATCCTCACCATGTTGTTTTGAGCTGAAACACACATTTTACGTAAACTATCAAAGTAAATAAATATCTTATATATTAATGAGGATGTGCGAGATCCGTCGAATAAGAAATTATCAATTAAAATCTCTTTACAGAGATACGGGCAATTGAAATAAATTTTGACAGTGATATTAATTTAAAACCATTAAAATAATTATGTTGTCTATACTTACAGATTATATAAATATAAAATTGCTAAGCACCAATGTAACCACAGATACAATCGAAAGATTTATTTATAGCTGTTAATCCTTTTATCTACTTCAGTAAAATAAGAGCTCTGCGTGGGTTGTTTATGTACTGGCTCTATAATAGGGACAAAGGTCGTTTGGTTGTCATCTGGTCAACTGTGACGTAAGGTTACACAAAAAAAAGATATTATATATATATATATATATATATATATATATATATATATATATATATATATATATATATATATATATATATATATATATATATATATATATATATATATATATATATATATATATATATATATATATATATATATATATATATATATATATATATATATATATATATATATATATATATATATATATATATATATATATATATATATATATATATATATATATATATATATATATATATATATATATATATACAGCCGTTATCAAAACTACTTATAGAGTACAATATTTCAAGGTTATATAAAAATACTTTAGGCACAGGGTCATTTTTCCATTTCACGATATTTATACGTGCTGTATAACACATGAGGTAGAAGAACAAGAAATATATGTACTTTGAACGTTATAGAAATTATAATTAGAGCAAAAATTTTCATTAATCAATAATTAGTTAAATAAGAGGAGTTGCTATTACAACCATATTATAAAAAGATCAAATGTTTCATTCAGAATATCTCATTGTATAATAAATACATAGTTATCTGAAGGAATACCTGTAAAGAACAATTTATTTGAATAGTAAAACTATTGAATAGTTTAGTTGGTGGCTACAATTGTGGCATTGTGGGCTTCTCGGCTAGGGTTTAGCCCAGATACAAAAGTAATCGATGCTAACATTGAACTGATTTATGATCACAGTTCATAGTTGTACGCTTTACAAATAATTTACGAGTAACATAAATTATAAAAGATCTTTGTGTTGTACGATATGTATATAGTAAATAATGTTCAAAATAGTCATTTAAAGTTGTTTCATTTTGAATATTAGGCTTTGATTTTTATAACTTATTACGTTTCTAAAAGTCACTTATTTCGCTAAGTCACCGAATACGGTGCTATGTGCGGGATAAAGCGTGAAGCTATAAAAACTCAATTATTTAATTATCAAAAATGTTATTTATTTATCATTATTTAAAAAAAACGTCTCTATACAAAGCACTAACTAATGTAATTTCAGTTCAGCAACAATAATACAAGAGGTTCAGAAGCAAGAAGAAAACCTTGCCATGGAGATGTGCTGCCGGATATTAAACGTGCTATACATATGTAGAATGACATATTTGGGATCAAAGTCAATATTTGTACACGACCCTTCCATCATCGAGACCTATTCTGTGGTTTTTGATATTGTAATGATGATAAGTAAAATCATATGTCAAAAATAAAACGTTTGAATAGTCATGTTTACGTAATTCAATGTAAAAATACGTCAGAAATTACAAAAATGAGAAAGTTCTTGCTTAGAATGTATAGTGTAGTTAGAGATTGTTCTTGAATGTTCATAATCTCGATCTAAAGATTATTTGGAGGGTTCTATGCCATTTTGAGGCAATTCTATGCAATTTACCGTTAAATAATTAAATAAATTAAGATAAACACACCTAACCTGCGTGGTATTTTGTATTGCCACGTTATTAATAAATTTACTATTTAATTTTTATATCATAATCATTTTAAAAAAATAAGATATTATAATATACATTTAAAAGAACACGATTTACAACTTATATCAACAATACATAGAGAAAAACTTTTAAAACGTTACCACATTCTTTGTAATAGTAGTTGTCTCGAACACCTTTAGATAAAAAGGAGGACAAAAAAATTGGAACAGCTGAGAAATTTCAAAAAGATATTCTTACAGAGCGACGACTGTGTATTACAAGTACGAAAACTGAAAATATGACAAGGGGACCACTTTCTCAGCCCAAGCCTAAACGAATAACATGATTTCTAAGACAAAGATGAAGAAAAGAAAAAGATACTTAAATATCAATAAATTTCAATAAGTCACTATAATTTATTGACACTAAATTAATCACATTATCCATTTGTATGAATTACTACCATAAATATTTATGAATGACAAAACTATGATAGAAAATGCCATCCACTTCGATAACTCATTTAGTTAGTCTATGTATTATTCATGTTGTATACAGCCTAATTAGGAGGCAAGAAACGAATAATAATTGTAGCTTAAGTTGCTATTTCTGATTATTTTGGATATTCGATTTATATAGAAAGAATTTAGGTCATTTGGCGTTCAGAAACGATTATATTTTCGAGCAGTAGATTAGAGACGTTTCCTCGCTGTGCGTTCTCTATCGCTTATACCATGGGAGTATTCTGGAGAACTGTTTGTTCTGGTGCCTGCTGCTAAATTCTCCAAGCACAGAGTATGACACAAATTAAAGTATCATCCCCACCATCTATATAAATCGAATATCCAAAATAATCAGAAATAGCAACTTAAGCTACAATTATTATTCGTTTCTTGCCTCCTAATTAGGCTGTATACAACATGAATAATACATAGACTAACTAAATGAGTTATCGAAGTGGATGGCATTTTCTATCATAGTTTTGTCATTCATAAATATTTATGGTAGTAATTCATACAAATGGATAATGTGATTAATTTAGTATCAATAAATTA